>CM021105.1:11718468-11745638 GCA_007115665.2 Sequoiadendron giganteum | reverse complement strand
AGATGATGGAATGATATATATGTAGGTAGAGTGAGTTGAGATAGAGATAGAGTATAGAGGTAAGGAGAGAGGGAAAGGGAGGGAGAAGTTAGAGAGAGAAGAAGTAAGGTGGATATATCTATTGAGAGAGTGAAGGATGGAGAGAGGGAGAGAGAGAGAATGAGGTATAGAGGGATAGGTAGGTAGAGAGAAGTAGAGAGGTAAGGAGAGTTGGAGGGAGAGGTAGGGATGGAGAGAGAGAGGTAGGTAGAGAGAGTAAAGGTAGATATAGAGAAGTGGAGAGGGAAGGAGAGACGGATGGAGAGGTAGGGATCGAGGGAGAGATAAGGATTTAGAGAGAGGTGAGAGAGTGAAATAGAGAGAGAGAGGTAGGTAAGGAGAGGGAGAGGAGATAAAGGGAAGTAGAGAATGGAGGAGAGAGGGAAGAAGAGGTAGGGAGGGAGAGATAGGTGAGATAGAGAGAGAGGAGGGAGTGAGGGATATTTAAGGAGAGAGGGGTGAGATAGAGAGAAAGAAAGTAAAGAGGGAAGGGGGAGAGAGAGAGGTGACAGAGAGAAGTAGAGGCATAATGAGAAAGGTAGATAGATTGAGAGAGAGAAAGAGAGAGGGAGAGAAAATGAGGTATATAGGGGTAGGCTAGATAGAGAGATGTAGAGTGAATTTTGGTGGAAGAGAGAGAGGAGGGAGGGATAGGTAAAGATGGATAGTTGAGATAGATAGAAGGAGAAAGATATAGGTAGAGAGAGGGAAAAGAGATATAGAAAGAGGGGGAGGGAGAGAGGAGATATAGAAATAGGGGGAGGGAGGGAGAGATAGAGAGAGTAGAGAGGGAGGAGAGAGATAGAGAGAGGTGATAGAGAGAGAATTAGAGAGGGAAAGAAGGTGGAGATATTGAGAGAGAGGAGGCAAGGAGGGAGAGAGAAATAGGTATAGAGGGACAACTAGGTAGAGAGAAGTAGATATGAAAGGAGAGATATAGGGAGAGGTAGGGATGGAGAGAGAGGTGAGACAAAAATAGAGAGGTCTAGGTAGATAGAGGGAGGAGGAGATAAAGAGAAAAATAGAGGGAAGGAGAGAGGGAGGAAGAGGTAGGGATGGAGAGACAGAGGTGAGAGAGATAAGAGAGAGGAGGGGTGAGATAGAGAGAAAGAGAGTAGAGAGGAAAGGGGAAAGAGAGAAGTGAGATAGGTGATAGAGATGTGTGATGGAGCTTAAAATTGGAGAGATAAGGAGGAAGGTGGAGAGATTGAGATGGAAAGATGGGGGAGAGAGAGATGTATAGAGGGATAGGTTAGATAGAGAGAAGTAGAGAGTAAAGGTGGGTGAAAGGAAGAGAGAGGGAGAGAGAGAGAGGGAAAAAGAGAGGTGAGATAAAGAGAAGTAGAAAGGGAAGGAGAGAGAGAGAGGGAGATAGAGAAAATTAGAGAGCGAGGGAGGGAAGGAGAGAGAAGTGAGATAGAGAGAACTAGAGAGGGAAGGAGAGAGAGAATGATAAGATAGAGAGTAGAGAGGGGAGGAGAGAGCGAGGGAAGCAAAGAGAGAGAGAGAAAGAGAGGAGAGGGAGGTAGGGATAGGTAGGTGTAGAGAGTAGAGAGAGATATAGAGATTAAAGGAGAGGGATGAGAGATAGAAAAATGTAGAGAGGGAAGGAGGGAGGGAGATAGATATTGGAGAGGGAAGGAGAGAGAGATGGACATGTAGAGACATAGTTCTTGAGCTCAAGGAAGATATTGTTAGATAAAGGGATGGAGATAGTGAGAGAGAGAGAGGTCTAGAGAATAAGAGATGAAAATGAGTGAGATAGATGAAATTCGACCTCCTGAGTACTAAAATTTGACCTCCTGATTACTGAAATTTGACATGTTGATTACTGAAATTTGACTAAATCTGAAATTTTTAAGATCTTCCAAAAACTAGAATTTGCATTATAACTTTAGAGATCTGAAACCACTCTCAAACATCCTGCCTATATATACATGAAATATAACTTAAAGTATAAGAAATTAAATGTCCATATGTAAATGTCAACTTATACTTAAATGTTTATTTCATGTATATAATTTCCTTGACAGAGAAAGCGAAAATCTAGTTCTGTGCAAAGCAGGCCATTTGGCGCTCACCAAAAGGCCTGCTTTAGATGTGTTAATTAACAGGATTTGCTAAATTTTCTCATATTTTTAACCGTGCTCCCCATCTCATTTGCACGTCTTTCAATGCAAGTTTATAAAAAAAATTGTGATATCGTTAACCTCTATCTCAGCTATCTAAATATATAATTCTTTTTTCATTTTGATTTAGTTAAGGTTTTGATCCATGGCTTCTATTGTAAATGCCTTCGTTTTTGGTCAAAAACCAACATGTGCTAGGTTTAGGATAGATTTTTACACGTTCATCGAAATGTGAAACAAATTATATTTTTTGAAACTAGACTCCATTCTACACATGATGAAAAAAAAATCAATTTTTGATTAGTTTGCAAAAAAATTGGGGGGAGCATGCTCAAATTTCAACTTTTCAGGATGTGTCCACTTTGAAAATTCATAAAATATTATATATTCATTAAAAAAATTATCTGAAAGAAGGAGGATAAACTACATGGTGTTCGCTAATTTCTCACTATTGGGATTTTTGAAATTCTAAAAAAAAGTTAACCAAAAAGGGGGGAGCCCTCAGGCGCTATGCTATTTTTTTTGATAAAAATAGGACCTGTTTTGGGCCCCCCCCTTTTTGAGACCCTTAATCTTCATTAATTTCAAAAAACAATAGTAGCTTAGAAACTAGACTCGGATCACTTCAACTTTTGTTCTTGCCGCATCTTGAAATTTTGAGCGTAACTATCTTCATTTTCTCGTGCAAATCAGATTTTCCTGATTTCAAAAAAAAAAAGTGGCATCTTAAGAACCAAAATTGTGTCACAGATTGGTGCACTTACCCTTGAGGAAACTAACACCATTCTAAATAAGGTGAAAGTTACCACCAATGGATATGGCTATTATTTAGGAAGGTTGTGCTAGTTTCCAAAATGAAGTGGTCTTATTTTCAATTTAACCTCAAAAAAATACCAAGCCTTTTTGGTGGTCTCTTACAATTTTTTATTAATCAAATAATTGAAGGCCTCACTCTCCACCTGGATTATTCTAGTTATGAGCATAGTAGCTTAGATTTTATTATGAAGGATTTTTCTATGGGATATTGTTGGTTTTTATAGTTTCTTGTCAATTAATTTCTTATATGAGTTGAATGTTAGTGAGGCTAATAGCTCTCATGATATGGTTTCCAAACTATTTAGATTTAGGAGGTATACTATAAACTTTATGAAGAGTTATTATTACCATAAATTATAGAAATTGAGTAATGGTCTATGAAATATAGGAATGGTCTAAGGATTCCAATAAAGTGAAAATATGGAGCTAAAATCTAAATGTCAAGATTCTTTAACACAATTTCTATATATACATAGATGAATGCATTTAATAATTGTAATAAAAATCATGTGTGTATAAACATGGGAGGTTATAAGGTTAATTATATGTTAGTTTTATTGATAATGTGGAGTGTTAGTATCAATATGTATATTTATTCTTTTGATTCAACAATCTCATTCTTTTGGACTCTTTCAATCCATTAGACAAGGGTGATCTCTCACCCCAACTCTCTATATTTTAGTTGCCTCCTTGCTCAAGTTGTTTCCCAATTCCATGTCAAGAGGATAGTTCTTTCTAATTATGAGAAACAACTTGTTAATGGTCATTTTTCTATGATTCTTTTCTCACTCATTATTTTGATGAGTTTGAAAAATAATAAATAATTTGAAAGTTATTAATATTTATCAATATGTATAGCTATATGGAATTTACATGTAACATATTTTAAAAATTAGTGATAGCTACTTATTAAAATTCAAAATCCTGAGGATAACTCCAAAATAATTTCCCACTTTTTGTCAAAGTGGGATATCGTAATCAACATTTTTAACCAAATTTTCACTTTTTGATGTGCCTATAACACAACTAAACCATTAAGGATTTAAAAATGATGTGTACTAGTGATATTTGAGATTTTGTCTATAGATTATAAATATTTTTTTAATTTTAAGAAATGATCTATGTAAACTATAAATTTATTTGTAGAAAGGATCAAATTATAAATTTTTAAACATAGACTAATAACACCAATATCTAGTGTACATATAAAAAAATTCATAATTTTTTGTTGCATAATTTTTTTTCTTTCTAAAGTGAGATTAAAGATAATTTAAACATAAGTTACTTTTTTTAATGAATAGCCCTTTTTGCATGTATCCAAATTAACTTGTTCTTTTTTTTGTTAAAATATGAACATAAATAGCTAGTGTGTAAATATTTTTGAATTTTTTTAATCTATTTTACTATTCTTCCATATGTGGAACAAAGACCTTGACAATTCTTTTATTTTTTTATTTTTTTAGCCTACAAGAATCAAAATCGAGTAGTCGTCCCCTATAAACTGCAGTGAACATGGTAATTTTTTTCATGTGACCAGTGATGTTGGTGTGATACGCCCTCTGGTACCACAAGGACGGTGGGGGCACTAGACCTCGTGACCTCTTTCCTGTAATAGGATTCTTTAGCCAATCAAGCTAAGATATATACAATCCCATGTTTACTAGAAAATAGAAAATAAATATAAATATAATAATCAATAAAATTTCAAAATTATACTGATTGGAAAGCTTGTTTTGAGTGCTATGATCTCGTAAAAAATATTTTCCAATTGATTTCATTTGAATATCCAACTAGAGGTTTGAAAATTAAAAAATTGAGCAAAATCTAAGGCCCAATGTGGAAAGGTCATTTTTATGACCTTCAAACAAATATGCATCTTTCCATGAAAGATAAAAATAAATATCTTTATTTGAAGGTATACACATTTGAACAAAGGTTGATGTTCATTTGAAGGTTATTTACGATTCACCTCCAAATGAAAGTACCTTCATTTGAAGAAATACCTTTGAACATGAAGGTATCATGAACTTTCTGACTGGGCCAATTTGAAAAAAAAACTAATTTCCCAAGTTAGGGACTCATTATGTGGGTTTACTTGAGGGCATACAAATATTTTTTAAAATATTTTCTTTTAGCCCCTCTCATTTTATTAATTCTTTTTTTTTTTTTAAATCTTTTGTCTTGAAAAAGCTTTCAAATTAAGATAACATTAAACACTGGATATTATAGGTTTTTGCAAGTTTTGGGATTCCAACTTGTCTAATTCAAAGGAAATAAAAAGAATTATTTTTAGGGAATCTAAAATTGAGCAAAGAATATTGATATTTTTTTCATTTAATTCTAAATCTAAATGTTAGCACTTTTCCAACCAACCAATTTATTTTTATCATTTTCGCCATTTAACTCATTATAATCTTGCACTCACCTTAATCCTTTTACACAATTCTAGACGTAAATTATTGCTACTATTTGTATATGTATTATCTTGGTTTTCAAAGAAAAAACAAATTTATTCTACAGTAATTATTTATATAAGTTAAAAATCTATAATTTTGTATACATATAAACCAACATGTTAGATATATTATGTGCTTATAATCATTCATGATTTATTTTACATGCAATGTTACTTTTCCATACAAATGAATAAAATGAATATTAGATCACTCATACACACAATTAAAAGATTAATTTATGTTAGTAAATGAGTAAATTTCAATATTTTCTTTATAATTTATTGGTTTTTATATAAAACTCTCAATATTTACCAACCCTTGATTTATTATAAAAGCATTATTGTAATATACATTCATAAATTTTCATGATATTTTTATAAAAAAAAAAAAATCTAAAGGTTATATGTATGCAACAATTTTTTTTATTTAATTTTATTTTTCAAAATTTATAACATCATCTCAATGAAAATTGTAAAATATAATGAATAGAATTTCAGTGGGCAATCTAGATCATATTGAATGTTCTTTTTGTCCTTTAAGTATATGATATTTAAAGAGAAGAAGACATATTATCTTTGAAATCTATATTAGATAATAAAATGGAATAGTTTGACAACAAAATTAAGTACACAAATGTATACATAAATGATTATATGAAATGGGATAATGCTTTTTTTTTTTTAAATCAAAAACTTCAAACTTGTATTCTAGTTGTAACGTTTTCTCCTATTAAATCTTGGGTACATAATAAAAAGGTTTCAAAATAAGAAAACATGAAATAAACTTATTTGTTCTCTCCTTCATCTTAGAGAGGTACAGGTTCAATAAGAATTTTCATTATATCATTCTTAGTGTCTTGATGTGATATTGAGAATCCATCTATGTCCCTCCAAATGAAAGCCACTAATCTATACATGGAATCAAAATACAACCTCTTACAAGAAGTTGGAATATCACTATCATAAGATAAATGCTCCTTGGTCAATTCTTCTATGTTTAACTCAATATGCATGTTCACATGATCGAAAGCTTGCTCCCTAGTTATTCCAGGGTTATCTCTTACATAACATTCTATCCATGAAGTAGTCTCTCCATGTTCTTGCTCGTGCTTTAAAAATAAGAAAATGTGTGATAAAATTTTATTAAATATATTATTCATAACTATAATAAGTCAAAAAGCATAACTATGAAATATGATAGATAGATTACCTAGAAATCTTTGGAGACATCAATTAATTGACAACCCCATGCAACACTACTTTCAAACTTATTTACTCTCTTCAAAATGTCATCTGGTAGATATGTGTTGATTAAAATCATGGTAAAGAATGTAGCCATAGGAATGACAAAAGATATTAAAGAGTTCTTTAAATATTCAGATAAATTTGGATGATTGTTATTAGCTATCCATTTAGCATCTTGAAATTCTACCCAAATTAAAGTCTTCCGCTGCAATATGAGATATAAAAAATAAATTAAAATTAATAACTTTAAATATTTTTTTTTAAAATCATAAATACATAAAATTTATATGTATAGATTTATAAACATCAACTTGGAATCAAATCACAACCCATAACTTACATAATCCTTCATCCACTTTTGCACACGTGGACCTTGAATCTTCTCAGCCTCAACAACTATATCCATATATGTTTTGTGGGAAAACTGGAGAGTAATTTGCATATAGTTTGGAACTTGGTCCATAATTGACATGTCCCAACTGCATATTGAAGTAACAAAAAATATCATTATATACCAAGTAAAATCATAATAAAAAGATAACACATTATCCATCACTATGATATAAAAATTTTGTTTTCTTTCATAACTAGATTATAATGAAAATAAACTTTATGATAACTTACTTGATCAAAGCCTCCCTAAAAGGTATGAGCTCATCAATGGTTCCATAAGTATCAAAAATATCATCAACAATAGTAATAAGGGTGCCGAATTTAGCATAGCATAACCTGGTTGTTGCATACTCAAGTTCATATAAACCACATGTATACAAAAAATAATATTCCACATGTTGATGCCTAAAGAAACTAAGTTGCTTCACGATTGCCTCATCCCACCATCTGAACATTTGTATCAACACGAACATCTAGCTTAGTTTATAGGATAACCAGCCATGAATTTAATATTCACTCATTATTTTGAGGTTTAATGGATGAAATTCTTGGATTGACTACCTTTATTTTACTTATTCCTTTCCAATGTTGTTAAAAATACTGCAGAGTTAATTCTTCAACTAAATTAGTATGAAATTCTATATTAAGAGTGAACGGGGAAATTAGGTATAGTTGTATTACTCGGCCAAATGTTTGAGTTCATTCTGATGGTCAGACTGCAAGATATTGAAATCCAATATAGCTAGTTCCAAAATATTTTTACTCCATTCAATTGGCACCCTGAAAGAAGGTCATCAAAACAATTTAGATACTTTAATTGAATGGCATGTTTTCTATTTCAAAGGAAATTGTTTGGACTTACTTGTAGATTCCCTCCATCATCATCCAAGCATCTATGTCTTGTCTAAATATAGAGATAGATTTCCATGTCTCCCACCTTGGGACTCTGCATCTCCATGGGTATCTCAGAACGTACTCCACCTTCAAGGAAGAGTTATGATATCACCCGATTGTTAATTGAATAAATATAGAATAATGAGGATGGTGTCTATGCTTGCCTCTGCTAGAAGCTTGGTTTTGTCTTTTAATTCCTACCTTTTCTCAATTGCTTCTTTTAGGCATCTATTGGTGAATTCTTTAGCTTCTCTCATGATATTCTCCCCTGGAAAAGAAATCTCAGATGCTTGATACAAGCTCAGCATGATTCTTATCTGGCTATCAAATTGGTTTGTAGGGCAGACAAATTGCCCTTTTTGATCCTTGAAGTTATGAAACACATCTGTTGGATTTATAACATAATAATTAGACCTGAAAAACATGTATAGAAACAAAATCTCTATGCCCATATTCTATGAAGACTGCAATAAAAAAATAAACAGATACCTGAAGACACAGGGTATCCATTCAAGCAGAGAACTCAAAATCCCAAAGCAGTAGTGTAATAAATAATATAGGTATATAACATAAATATTAAAGTAATTTTACATATTTATAGACAAATTAGATAAATATATATTTACATTACACAATCTTTATCACAAACATAGATACATTCACCACATCTACTTTGGTAGCTTCTTCCTCTCTTCTATATTGTATTCATTCATATCTTATATCTCTTATATATATACATACATAGAGACATGTGATCTCCTAGATGTGTTGTAGAGTTATTGCATGTTGTTATTTGCTATTACACTTATCTTTTAGTGAATATTGGTTTATTATGTTTGAATTATTAACCTATCAACATCTTGTAGAGGCTTAAATCTTTATCTTTTCCTAAAGACATCCTTGTCTATCTAATCATAAGCCTAGGATATGAGATGTTTATAGGTAGAATTTACTTTATCATACTTGCCCTCCTAGTTTCTTTTATCATATATTGTACTTTCTATGTCATGACTAACATTTTTTACATATTATTTGTCTACAACCACTAGTATGGTTGGTTCCACTAGCTTAGGAATAACTCTTTATGCTCAATGGAGAAGCTTAGACAATAATACCATATATGTATTCACTTCCAACCCTAACTCCTTCCTTTGCGTTTCTTTTCCTTATTCTCTATTATCTCAGTTTGAGTTATGTTGGTTTTGTATGATCTAGAGTTACAAACACTATGAACCATCTACATCTATCATAATTTTTTAGCTATTTGAGATTATAAGATTTAGGTTTCCAAGGAATCTATTTGATTCATGTAAGGAAAAATTATTTAAAATAAGTTGGTGTAGTACTAATACAATATAGATATGTAATAATAATTATCCTTTACCTTCTTGAATTGTTAGTCCTAGTTGTATCATCAATTTTTCTATTTCTTTGTGACTTAACTTTTAACTTTCTATATTCCATTATAATTATTTTCTTAATATTTTATTTTTCTTTCTCAAAACTGATTATGTTAATTAAAAACTCTTGTATTACTCTTTCTATATCAGAATCTCTTGTTGCTAATAAAACTATTTATATTAGTGCTCATTGTTGAAGTGTTTTGACCATCTTTTTATGCTTTATTGTAATGTGACATTCTTTTAATATACATCTTTATTTTCACTACTACTAAAATTTTATCTTGACTCCATCTTTTTTATTGGTGATATCTAGTAGAGATCAATTTGATTTCATGTCAGAGTATGTATAAGGATGATTACGTTTACTATCATTGGTAAAACCAATTTCTTTTACTTTTTCAATATTATGTTATATTTCTTATTAGATTTTATTCTTTTTATTTTGTTTAATTCTCTCCCTCTTTCTATACTTTATATTTCTTCCATTTACTTTTTCTCATTTATCTCTTCTTTCTCTCTTTTGCTCTAAGTTATCTTTTCAGAATATCCTTAGTCTCTAAAGTTTATATATTTACACGCTTTTCTAGAACCATATGAGTCAATACCTATGTATGTGTTTCTTGGTGGATTTTCCTTACTTTTAATTTTCCTCTTGGTATTTGATATGCTCCAATACCTACTATTTTTCTATTCGTGATTTTTTTGGTTGCAAGTGCCTTCTTTCTGCACTTTGTTATGATCTTGGTGTGCTACTAATACTATTATTTATACAATTACTATTGAACCTTTTCATTCCCCATATTGCACAATAAAGCATATGTCTTCTTTCTTTTTCTCAAATTTTTATCTTGTAAGATTTATACCTTATTATTACTAGTGAGAGTTCTAGGTCCATAGATACATGTTATGCTTGACGTAGGAGCATCTGAGGCATATGAGAAATGTTGTGCACATCAAAAAAAATAGATCTGAATTATTTCTTTTTCAGTAAGGGTTAATCAGTTTAAGTTTTCCAAGTATGGTAGTTGAGCATTGAGCTAGAGCATTAAGGTTTACACTTTTTACTTCATCTAGTATTCTATGTTCAGTCAACAAGGTCATCAACATGATATGGAGGCTTTGATGGGACCCTGTTTCATGTTCCATCGACATACCGATTGCGGACTAGTAGTACTTAACAGTCATTGAGAAGTCTCATTGGGTGGAGGTTCACATATCGATGAGATAAAATTCTATTTCCCAACTACTTATGTGAATTAACAACCCTTGTATTACTCTTTCTATATAAGAAGCTCTTGTTGCTACTAAAACTATCTATATTTGTGCTCATTGTTGAAGTGTTTGGACCATCTTTTTCATGCCTTGTTGTAATGTGATATTCCTCTAATCTACATTTTTTTTTCACTACTACTAAAAGGTTATCCTAACTCCATATTTTTGATTGGTGATATCTAGTAGAGATCAATTTGATTTCATGTTGAAGTATGTATAAGGACGATTACGTTTACTATCATTGGTAAAACTAATTTCTTTTATGTTTAATTTTGTAATGAATAACCTTTTCTATATGTACTCAAATTAACTTATTCTTTTTTTCTTAAAATAAGAACATCAATAGCTAGTGGACAAATATTCTTAAATATTTTAAATGTATTTAACTATTTTTCTATGTGTGTACAAGGGTATTTGCAGGATCATCATGGAAAAAGCATGCCCTTAAGTAATAAAAAAAATGTAAAAATAGAATTTGTAGAAAATTGAATGTAGTTTCTAAATTACTAGACCTTTATTTTTTTTTAAAATCTATTTGGTGAAAATTTGAAATTTCAATGCAGTAGTATTTAAATTTCAAGGTAAAAATAAGAAGTAGGTGTCTGTCTGACCACCCTAACCACAATAAAATGATAATCATTTTTTATAATATTTTAGGTATAAGTAGAGGACTCATGTCCCGATGTGATGCATATTTTTTTATAAATATTTTCCAAGTAAATAATTAATTATGATTTTTTTATTACAACTTTTAAAAAATATAAAAGCTCATCTATCTAACCACCTTAACTTGGTCAAAAATTCATGAAATTCAATTTTATTTTTTTAATCCTATAGTATGCGAAGCATAGAATGTGATGCATGTTTCGGATTCAAAAAATGTGATACCATTTAAAAGTTATAGATGTTTTCAATCAGCCTATCAATCAGGACTTTATTCATAATTCTAATAGAAAATGAATAAGTATTATTTATTAAATTTAAAGTAACGAATAATTTATATTGGTGGAAAGCTGAGAATCTCCTCTAGAAACCCTTTTCGTTTCATCAATTTTGGGTAAAAAAAAAATCGTCAGCCACATGGGTCATCATATGGCTTACTTATCGCCACTTTTTGGCCCATCATGATCCTGCACATACCCACAATTCTATAAAAACCATGTTAACTAGAAAATAGAAATTAAATATAAATATAATAATCAATATAAATATTTTCAAAACTATACTCATTGAAAGCTTGAGTGTTATGATCCCACAAAAAATATTATCCAATTGATTTCAATTGAAGATCCAACTAGAGGTTTCAAACTAAAAGTTCTAAAGAAAACCTAAGGCCTAAGGTGGAAAGGTCATTTTTATGACCTTCATTCATAGGTATCTAGATACCTTCAAATGAATATATGTCCTTTCCATGAAAAAACTAGAAAATAAATACACCTTTGAATGAAGGTCCATGTTCATTTAAAGGTGATTTATGATTCACCTCCAAATGAAGGTAACTTCATTTGAAGAAATACCTTTGAATGAACGTATTATGAAATTTTTAGCCTCATCCAATTTGATGAAAACTAATGTCCCAAGTTTTGGACTCACTATTGTGGGTTTACCTAAGGGAATACTTATATTTTCTAGAATCTTTTCTTTTAAAACCCCTTGTTTTATTAAATTTATTTTTAAAAAAAATCTTTTTGTCTTGATAATGTCATAGAAAATTTAAGATATTACAAGTTTTTGCAAGTTTTGGGATTCCATCTTGCTTAATTAGAAGGGAATAACAATATTTTTTTTAGAGAATCTAAATTTGAGCTAAGAATATTGATATTTTTTCCATCCAATTCTAAATCTAAATGTTAGCACTTTTTTATCCAATCAATTTTTTTTATCATTGTCACTATTTAAATCATCATAATCTTGCAATCACCTTAATCCTTTTACAAATTTCTAGACATCAATTATTATTACTATTTGTATACAATTATCTTGATTTTTATAGAAATAAAAAAATTATTCTCTTTATATAGTATTTTTTATATAAATTAAAAATCTATAATTTATATACATATAAACTAACATGTTAGATATATATTATGTGCTTACAATCATTCATGATTACTTTTTCTTGCAATGTTACATATTAAATTGTATGCATATCACTATTTGTATACATATTATCTCAGTTTTTATAGAAAAATAAATTTATTCTAAAGTAACTTCTTATATAAATTAAAAATCTATCTTTTTATACATATAAACTAACATGTTGGATATATTATGTGCTTATATATATTCATGATTAATTTTACATACAATGTTACTTTTTCATACCAAGAATAAAATCAATACTAGATCACTCATACACATATAATTAAAATATTAACATATGTTAAAAAATAAATAAATTTCAACATTTTCTTTATAATTAATTATTTGTTATATAAAACTCTCACTAGTTCATAATATAATGAGTATCATTTCAATGGACAGTCTAGATCATAGTGAATGTTCTTTTAATCCTTTTAAGTATATGATATTTAAAAACAAGAAGATATATTATCTTTAAAATCTATATAAGATAATAAAATGAAACAACATACATAAATGATTATATGAAATGGGGTAATACTTTATTATTTTTAAATCAAAATTTTCAAACACATTCTAGCTGTAATTTTTTGTCCTATTACATCAAGTGGGTACATAATAAAAAGGTTTCAAAAGAAACAAACATGAAATAAACTTATTCATTCTCTCTTCCATCTTAGAGAGGTACAGGTTCAATAAGAATTTTCATTATGTCATTCTTAGTGCCTTGATGTGATATTGAGAATCCATCTACATCCCTCCAAATGAAAGCCACTGATCTATACATGGAATCAAAATACAACCTCTTACAAGAAGTTGGAATTTCATGATCGTAAAATAAACGCTCCTTGGTCAATTCTTCTATGTTTAACTCAATAAGCATGTTCACATGATCTAAAGCTTGCTCCCTAGTTGTTCCAGGGTTATCTCTTGCATAACATTCTATCCATGAAGCAGTCTCTCCATGTTCTTGCTCATGCTTTAAAAATAAGAAAACATGTGTTATAAATTTTCATTAAACATATAATTCATAATTATAATGAGACAAAAATCATAACAATAAAAAATGATATATAGATACCTGAAAATCTTTGGAGTCATCAATTAATCGACAACCCCATGCTACACTACTTTCAAACTTATTTACTCTCTTCAAAATGTCATCTGGTAGATATGTGTTGATTAAAATCATGGGGAAGAATGTAACCACAGGAACGGTAGTAGATATTAAAGAGTTCTTTAAATATTCAGATAAAGTTGGATGATAGTTATTAGCTATCCATTCAGCATCTTGAAATTCTGCCCAAATTAATGTCTTCCACTGCAATATGAGATATAAAATACAACTTAAAGTAAATAACATTAAATAAATTTAAAAAATCATTATATATATATATATATATATATATATATATATATCAATTTGGAATCAAATCATAATGCATAACTTACATAGTCTTTCATCCACTTTTGCACACGTGGACCTTGAATCTTTTCAGCCTCAACAACTATATCTATATATGTTTTATGAGCAAATTGGAGGCTAATTTGCATATAGTTTGGAAGTTGGTCCATCATTGACATGTCCCAACTGCATATTGAAGTTCAAATAAATATTAAAATCATAATAAAAGATAACACATTATACATCATTCAAAATTAGATTATAATGATGGTAAACTCTATGATAACTTACTTGATCAAAGCCTCCCTAAAAGGTATGAGCTCATCAATGGTTCCATAAGTGTCAAAAATATCATCAACAACAGTAATGAGGGTACCCAATTTAGCATAACATAATCTGGTTGCTGCATACTCGGGTTCATATAATCCACATGTATACCAAAAATAATATTCCACATGTCGATGTCTAAAGAAACTAAGTTGCTTCACGATTGCCTCATCCCACCATCTGAACATTTGTATCACCACAAGCATATAACTCAATTTAAGGGATAAAGAACCATGAATTTAAACTTGACTCATTATTTTGAGGTTAAATATGATCTTAGATTGACTGCTTTTATTTTATTTATTCCTTGCCAATGTTTTGATTAAGATAAAGATGAGAAAGGTATGTATTCCTTACCAATGTTAAAAATATTGCAGAGTTAATTCTTACACAAAATTCATATAAAATTCTATATTAACTGTAACGAGAAAATTAGGTGTAACTATATTACTTGGCCAAATGTTTGAGTTCATTCTGATGGTGAGACTGCAAGATATTGAAATCCAATATTGCTAATTCCAAAATCTTCTTACTCCATTCAACTGGCACCCTGAAAGTGTTATGAAAACAATTTAGATTTGATACTTTAATTGAATGGCCTATTTTCTGTTTCAAAGGAAATTGTTTGGACTTACTTATATATTCCCTCCATCAACATCCAAGCATCTATGTCCTGTCTAAATATATGGATAGAGTTCCATGTCTCCCACCTTGGGACTCTGCATCTCCATGGGTATCTCAGGACGTACTCTACCTGCAAGGAAGAGTTATGATATAAGCTGGCTGTTAACATACAATATGAAATTGAATAAATACAGAATAACAAGGATAGTGTCTATGCTTGCCTCTGCTAGAAGCTGGGTTTTGTCTTTTAATTCCTGCCTTTTCCCAAGTGCTTGTTTTAGATATCTATTGGCGAATTCTTTAACCTCTCTCATGATATTCTCTCCTGGAAAAGAAATCTCAGATGCTTGATACAATCTAAGCATGGTTCTTATTTGGCTGTCAGATTGGTTTGTAGGGCAAACGAAATGCCCTTTTTGATCCTTGAAGATATGAAATACATCTGTTTTGATTTATAGCATTATGGTGTTAGAAAAACATCTATGGAAACAAAATCTTTATGCTCATATTCATATATTGTTAGACCTGACTGCAATAGGAAATAAACACTTAACTGAAGAGACAGGGTATCCATTCAGGCGGAGAACTCGAAATCCCAAAGCAGTAGTGTGGAGATCAACAATACCATTTTCTCTCCCCCATGAAATGCCATTTTCACTCCAATATCTATTAATAAACATAGCATAGAATTAGTTGATAAGCACAATCTGGTAATTTATAAGGAGGTGGAAAGGCTATACTCATACTTGTATGAATAATCCAAAGCTGCCTTTATTTCTTTTTCAAAGTGTCGATCGATTCCAAAGCGTTGCAGAACATCAACAATGGAGAACCTTTCCAGTAAGTCATATGAAGAGGGACTCATTTCCCCCTCTTCAACAAGACTGTTAAACATGTCCACCTTTATCTTTTTAACCAAGCTTTCCACTCTCTCCATGTACGAAGGTGCCTGATAAAATACATCAATAAAGAATTGAGATTTCAAACAAATGGGCATTATAAATTAATGTAAACCATGAAAGAAACAAATGGATATTATAAATTGATGTAACTCACTCCATAAGGCGATGAAAGAGAGTCTAAAAAATCACGCTCCCAGACATTAGCATGGTAGTCTCCGATTCTTCTAACCACAGCATTTTCCTCTGTTTTCTTTTCTCCATTGCCATGAGAAGTATCGACTAGTACAGCAGCTTCAGCCATTAGAGCTACAGATAAAATACTATTTACGGTTACAGAAGAGTATGCTTGACCACTAGTAATTTGAGCGTGATGAACTAGCTGATCCTCGTAGGCCTTAAATAGAAGCGCTCACTGGAAAATGAAGGAGAATTGCATACGTAATATAACCACAATTTCTGTATTACGTGCTTTTGGCCGCCCCAAATTCCAACTTTTGAGTATATTTAGATATTTAATGATTTTGAAAACATGGGCGCTCTCGAAAATTATGGAATTTCTCGACGAGATTTAGGTCAAACTGACTCAACCTACCTCTTGTCTTTGTCTCTTTGATTAGTTTGCAATTTGGTTTAGGAGACTTCTATAACTATTGTTTGCTCAGCTAGTGTTTGGGTTCTTACATGTGACTATTATTTAACAAAAAAATATTCAAGGTAGTGCGGTAGGAAGAAATCAGAAATAGTGTAATAAACAATATATGCATATAATATAAATATTAAAGTAATTTATACACATAAGATATATATAAATATATATATATATTTATATATTTTACATTACATAATCTTTATCATAAATATAGATACATTCACCACATCTACTTTGGTAGTTTCTTCCTCTCATCTATATTGTATTCATTCATATCTTGTATCTCTTATATATATACATACAAAGAGACATGTGATCTCCTAGATGTGTTGTAGAGTTACTGCATGATGCTATTTGCTATTGCACTTATCTTTTAGTGACTATTGGTTTATTATGTTTGCAATTATCAACCTATCAACATCCTCTAGAGGCTTAAAGCTTTATCTTTTCCTAAAGACATCCTTCTCTATCTAATCATAAGCCTAGGATAGGAGATGTTTATAGGTAGCATTTACTTTCTCATACTTGCCCTCCTAGTTTTTTTTTATCATATATTGTACTTTCTATGTCATGACTAACATTTTTTACATATTTTTTGTCTACAACCACTAGTATGATTGGTTCCACTAGTGTAGGAATAACTCTTTATGCTCAATGGAGAAGCTTAGACAATAATATCATATATGTATTCACTTCCAACCCTAACTCCTTCCTTTGAGTTTCTTTTCTTGATTCTCTATTAACTCATTTCCTTATGTTGGTTTTGTATGATCTAGAGTTACAAACACTATGAACCATCTACATCTATCATACAGTTTTAGCTAGTCAGCCTAATTGAGATTATAAGATTTAGGCTTCCAAGGAATCTAGTTGATTCATGTAAGGAAAACTGATTTAAAATAAGTTAGTGTAGTAGTAATACAATATACACATGTAATAATAATTATCCTTTAGCTTCTTGAATTGTTATTCCTAGTTGTATCATCCATTTCTCTATTTCTTTGTGACTTAACTTTTACTTTCTATATTCCATTATAACTATTTTCTTAATATTTTTTTTTCTTTCTCCCAACTACTTATGTGAATTAAAAACCCTTGTATTACTCCTTCTATATAAGAAGCTCTGGTTGCTACTAAAACTATCTATATTTGTGCTCATTGTTGAAGTGTTTGGACCATCTTTTTCATGCCTTGTTCTATTGTGATATTCCTCTAATCTACATCTTTCTTTTCACTACTACTAAAAGGTTATCCTAACTCCATCTTTTTGATTGGTGATATCTTGTTGAGATCAATTTCATTTCATCTTGGAGTATGTATAAGGATGATTACGTTTACTATCATTGGTAAAATCAATTTCTTTTACTTTTCCAATATTATGTTATATTTCTTATTAGATTGTATTCTTTTTTATTTTCTTGAATGCCCTCCCTCTTTCTATACTTTATATCTCTTCCATTTATTTTTTCTTGTTTTCCTCTTATTTCTCTCTTTTGCTCCAATTTATCTTTTTAGACTATTCTTAGTCTCTCAATTTTATATATTTATGCACTTTTCTAGAACCATATGAGTCAATACATGTATGTATGTGTTTCTTTGTGGATTTTCCCTATTTTTAATTCTCCTGTTGGTATTTGATATGCTCCAATGCCTCCTATTTAAATTCTATTCATGATTGTTTTGGTTGCAAGTACCTTCTCTTCACACTTTGTTATGAGCTTGGTGTGCTACTAATACAATTATTTATACATTTACTATTAAACCTTTTCATTCTCCATATTGCGCAATAAAGAATATGTCTTCTTTATCTTCTCAAATATTTATCTTTTAAGATTTATACCTTGTTATTACTAGTGAGAGGTATAGGTCCATAGATACATCTTATGTTTGATGTAGGAGCATCTAGGGCATACAAGCAATGTTGCATCAAAAAAATAGATCAAACTTATTTTCTTTCAATCCTTCGTTGGTTTTAATCTCATGCAATATTCTTATTTAATCTGAATACTTTTAAAAATTATATGTATTCACAATTTCATATCCATCACTATGTTGCACACCTCCCACCGATCTCCCAGCATGGTGAATTTAACCCCATTTGCAATTTTCTTAGGTATCCTTGTCTTTTGTGCAACCCTCATACTTTTTTTTCCTCTGATACCAATTTGATGTAGATCAGGGGTATCAAGGGTCAAACTCACTCAAACAACTATTGACCAAAGTATTTACACATCAAACAAGTTGACTTCCTTCACAAACTACCACTAGGCCTTGTAGCCCTCCAAAATGGTTTGGAAGAGCATAAATCCTAGGTAATACCTGATAATTCAATTTCAAACACATATTCAAATACCCTTTTGGCTCCTTTAAAACATATCTCAAAATGGTTCAAGGTTTCTTTGGAAAGGATGCTTCAAAATCTGATTGTCCTAGTCTTAATTAGGCCTAATTGACCAATTAAGCTAACTAACAATATGGTTCTTGCATTCCAGGATTCTAATCTTCATACCAAAGCTCTAAACATGTCAAATAGGGTCTTCCCCACAATTTTCAACCATTTACACAATCTACCAAAGCTTCTTCATCAAACCCCAAACCTATAGGGTCCCCTAGCCTAATACATGGTGATATTAGGCATGTTCTTCAATGTTGCACATGCCAAACTACCTCCTCTAGTCCTACAAGTTTAAAATATGATAGAATACCCTAAATACATCCATTCCACCAAGTTTTATAATTTTTCACCAATTGAATGGTGAGTTAGATTTATATTTTGGTGCTTCAAGCAACCCTACCTAGGGTTTTGGACAGTTTCGGGAGAATTGGCTTAAACACCCTCCAAACTTGATGAAAACAAATGCAATAAGAAGAAATAGGAAGGAGATTCAATTAATTTTAATTTCCAAGTGGTCTCAGCTCGTGAGAGGACTGTACGGAGCCATACCAATCAGTAGAGCAATAAAACAACATTGAAAATGTAGGAAAACAAAGTATTCTTTATTGTTTCAAGCTTTCAAACTTCAAAAACAACCAAAAATAGATGGAACAAGGCTTGTTAAACCTTTTCCAGATTTCCCCATCGAGTTCCAACCATTAGACTTCACATTATTAGTTTTTAACAAAAGGAAGACCAAAAGTTGCCTTGACAACAATTTTGCAACTTTGGCAATTTTTGCACTTTGACACCAACCAACAACCAAAACTTCAAAATAGACCCTAAAATACATCAAATGACCTTCTTAGACCTTATTCCATGGAAAAACATCAAACCAAGCCAAAATACTAAATTGTACCTATTAAACCTAAGTTGCCCCTGCACCATAATGCTACTGAATTGGCAAGACGAGAGATTAATCATGAGAAAACACTTGGATGCATGTATTCATTAGTCTCATTTGATTTACAATTTCATGTTGAATCATGCAAAACACCTAAAGAGTCTTAGAAGGCTTTTGAAAAATTATATGGTAAAGCAGATAAGATTAGGGGATATTAGATTGACAATTTGATGAATCTTGATCCTAAATGTTTTGACCACGTCCAAGACTACATCTCCAAAGTTAAGCAACTAAGAACATAGCTGAAAGAATTCAAAATTGATAAAGAGGATTTAAAATTTATTTTGAATGTGTTATCCAAGCTTGATCCTGAGTATTCAGTGTTTGTTTTTGGCTTTCATACCCATCGACTTTCTATGGGAGCATCATATGTTTATCCTAAGTTTGATGACTTTGAAAATATCCTAATCCAAGAGGAAGCTAAGTTAATGAACATGGGTCTAATCAAGTCTTCCAAGTCACAATATTTTTTAGCTAGTGAGTCTAAGGTATAGAAAGAATCAGGGAATCTTGATAAGAAGCAAAAGAAGAAAAATAAAAAGCCACATAAAGAATCAAAATTCTCTTCCTCAAAATGAGAATCATCTAAAAAGTATCTAGGCATACTTGTGCATATTACAAGAAGGGTGGACATGAAGAAAACTATTTTTATAAGAAGGATATTGATGAGTTGAAACATATTCTCAAAAAGAATCACATTGATTTTCCTTCTAGAATGTCTGAATCCCTTCTTCTCCTTCTTCTTCAAAACAACCTAAAAAGGACAAAGGTCACACTTCTACATCGGGATATAAAGGTCATGCTCTTTGTGCTCTTTCAAGTCAAGGATCAAGGAGATGACTTATAGATTTATGAGCATCTCATCATATGGCATCTTTGTAGTCCATACTCTCTTCTTTTCAGCCTTGTACTATGTCTCCTATCTTGATGGGAAATAATACATGTACATGAGTATAATTTGGAAGGAGTCTATTAGTTTTGGGGACAACAATTTTTAGGATTACTTGTGTGTTCTTCATTTGACAAACAATCTTCTTTCCATATATCATATTACACATGGTGGAGATAGGAAAACTGTGGATTTCACATCTGATTTAGTCATCATTCGAGACTTGGAGAGTAGAGAGATCGTTGATATTGGGATGGTTGATCATTCATCTCGGTTGTATACCTTTGTAGATTTTTCTTTTGATGGTGACATTGTTCCTTCGGTTGTGGATCATACTTCTAATTTTAACCATGATTCAGAGGAGACATTTGGCTTCTTGAACTTGGGATTTCTCACATTAGACCCAGTTCCTAAGTCATGCATTTCATCTCCTCCATCTACTATTGCAATTGATGATTATTTTTCTATAGATATGGCTTCTTCTGATTCAGTGTAGAAGGATCCTCTTTTTCTTTCATATTTTGCTACTATGGATGGCTTCTTGATAGGTATTTCAGACTTGTTTGTGGAGTCTTATATTATAGATTTGAGAGACAACATTGATGACATTCATCTTCTCTTTGATGGAGAAGATCCTTCTTCAGTTGTTGTGAGGGAAAATTTTGATCCTCTTGTGCAATCTCTACATGATCATTCTTTTCAATTTGACATGACTATGGATACTTTTGGATAACAATTGGAGGAGGCTTCTTTGTCTTCAAAGGGGATATCTTTATCTTTGGCTCATGTTCTACATTCATCTCTAAGAGATTTTGGACTGTCTTTTTTAGCAATGTGGCCTAGAATGCCTTTTTGGAGTGTGATAGCTTTCGAAATCCACATGGAGACACTTGAGAATTCTTCAGAGAGATCATCCATCATCCATCTTCTTGGCATCCTGAATACATTCTTGGTTTTTTTTCTTTCCAAGGGGAGAAATTTTGTTCGACTCTTTTGGATCACCTTTAGCATTCAATATCGAGCTTCTACCATCATTGTAGGAGACTCAACATTGAGAGGGGGTTGCATCGTCCTTCTGTTCTTCTCTCTTATGGGGGTTCTTTTTCCTCACATGGGATTTTGGCCTTCTCATACATCAGTGAGAGCATTTCATTTTTTGTATTTCATCTCTTTGTTGGGGAGGAGTTTTATCCCATTGGGTTTTCTCCTTTTTTTAATTTGTGAGATATTTAATTTGCATATTTACATGGGTACCTAACATGGCCTAGTAGTTGGGACCCATTCTTGAATCTTTGTTTCATTTTCATAATAATCTAGTACTCCCTAAGTTGCACTTAAAATGGGGTGTTGGTGTAAATAAAGTCTTGTACCTAGCTAATTCATTACTAGGGGACTTATTTACATGTTAAATTTAATTAGGTCCTAGGAATATTTCTAGGTGTTAGTTGTCATTAGTTGTAATCTTATCTTTTGACTTGTAACACATGTTAACCTAGGTAGTAGTGATAAGTTGTCTCATTTCACATGATTAAGACACTTTTCATAATCTTATGACATCTTATATCTCACCTTTTCTATCTAACCAAGGGATCTCAACTACATTGTATACACATCCATTGAATCATAATTAATGAGAATACAACTTATTCTTGTCATATTCATATTCTCTCTTTGTGCTTTCCATTTGGCCTCTAGATCTTGGTAGGCTATCTCCATAGCCAATTCTAACTCTTTTAAACTCAAATTTTGAAATGCCAGCCAATTTAACATCATCCCTTTTCAAGGCCATGTTTGTAAGGAAATTTGTCATTAGGTTTTTTGATCTTTCTATCCATTAAATGGAAAATGCATTTCAAAGAGATCCATTGTATCCCACACGGCATGCTTGTATTTTTTGAGTATTTTATTCTTTGAGGCATACTTAGCTCTAAATTGTGAAACAACCAACTCATAATCTCCATGCATCGTTATTAGTTTGAGCCCATACTTAGTAGAAATTCTGAAACCTAATAATAGTGCCTCATATTATGTAATGTCATTAGTGCATTCAAAGTATAGTAGAAATGAATATTTGAATGTTTTATCACTAGGTACAATAAAGACTACACATGCCACATTGCTTTCCTTACTATAGGCACCATCAAAGTAAATGTTTCAGATGCCAATTTCATCTCGGTGAGTTGTAGTGCCAATTGGATCACTGTTTTACAACTCTACTTGTGATTTTTCAATTCTAAAACTTCCTAGATCCACATTGCAAAAGAAATTCATCAAATTAAGATCAATGTGTTGTATCACCTGCTCTGATAAAGGTTCTCTGTATTTAATTTAACTTCCCTTCCATTTATGGGTATGGTTGTGTATGATAGGTCCAATTGTGCATTTCCTCCAACTACAACAGTCCAGTTTCAAGATAACAACATGCCATAATATGGAGGTGTGTCTACCAAAGTGATATCAGTTTTGTATGTAACTTCAGGGTAGGAAGCTATCTTCAATTCTACATCCCACATGACTCCAACAAAAGCGATGGGTCTATTATCCATCGCATAGAATTTCCCATATGTAGTATCCACCCACAAGCCTAGTTCTCTCATGACCACCATAGGCATGATATTTATTGTTTCTCTCGAATCAATCATGCATTTTTTTACCAGTTTATTATTGATCAATAATTTAGTATAGAATGGGTCTACCTGAGAAGGATTCTTTGTTAAGGTGACACCAAGATAGACCTTGAGAGTCTTTATGATTTCTTGACCAACATTATAGATTTGGGTTTCACCTTTTTCTAATTTATCTTTATCTTTGTTCTGGATTTGCTACTTATTGGGTACATTTTGAGGGCACTATCTCTATATTCATCTACCTTCATCATCTCCAACAATGGCACTGACATCTTGATTTGAGATAATGTTTGTGCTATTTCAAATGAAGGAGAAGTCACCACTTGTTCTACATTTTCTACCTTAGTGTAACCCTTTTCCTTTGTTTGTTGCTTAGCATTGTCTTTTATCTTATCCTAATCAGTTTTTTGTATTTCTTTTGGTGCATTTTTCTAAGTGTTTTCTTTTTCACCCTTCCTTTGGCTATCTAAAATTTCCTTATTCTTTTTTTGATCCTTTATGAATAAGCTCGTTAGTGTTCCCTTATCTAGATTTATGGTTCTATTCCTTAGGTTATAATTACTTGTAGCTTGTGCCACAATAGCCATTGTAATGGATTTTATCTCTTCTTCATTTGGTTTCCTTGATTGGGTTTGGCTTGACTACTATCTGGTGGCACTAGATTGATAACCTTTTACATTGTCATCCCTTTGATCTGAAAAGATTTCTTGTTGGCCCATGTGTTCATATTGTATTTTTGTTTGTTCACATCATATTCAAATCCCTCCTCTTCTGAAGATGAGTATTCCTCTTGGACTTTATAAAGTCTAGAGGTCGTCATATTTACCATGTGCTCCCCCTTTTCTTGCTCATATTGCATCTCATCTCCATGAAGTTATTGTGAAATTATGCAATATTCAAGAGCATGGGGTAAATTACATGGCACACATCATGCAGCATTTTCTATCGTGTTGGTCTCATGCCTCCTTAATGGGTCTGGGGTTTCTTTACCTATTTTTTTCCTTTCATCATTGATGATTGGCCTTCCATCCTTCCAATTTGTCTTATAAGGCATACCATGTAGCCTCAGTCTATCATTCATGTGTTGATTATACTGCTTATGTTGTTGGGTGCCTATGTTTTTCAATAATCTAGAATCATCCCTTCTTCTTGTCTTCCTTGATGCTTTTCTATTACTTGTAATGTTCAAAGTAGCTCTAAAAGCCTCTGAAGGAGTGGGGAGATTTCTAGTCCTAAGTTCATACCTAGTCTTAGGATCAAATGTTTTTAGGTAAAATACCAGGCACATAGGATCTAGAGGCTTCAAATCGATTACATTTTATTGAATGTTTTTGTAAGTCTCATATTAAAATCAGCCACTAACTCATTAAAGTTCTTTTGGATGTTTGTTAGTTCATGTAAGGAAAATTTTGGGTCATACTGATTTCCATACTATTCCTTAAATTACCTCTTAAAATCTTCCCAAGAACTAATTGAAGCATCTGGTAGGTTCTTCTACCAATCCCTTGCATCTTCAATCAAGGACTGCATAAATAACTTCATGTAAAAATCTTCATATTGTACATCAAAAATGTTCATGATTGTCTCAAATGTGCTTATGTGATCTTCTCCCTGAATTGAATCATTCCCAGAGTATTTTTGGATTGCATTTCTTATATCATTACCAATTGGATTTGGACAAGCTTGAATTCCAAAAGAGTCAAGCTACCTAAACCTATCTATATTCATGGGTCCTCTTATAAAAGGGTTTTGGTTAGGCTAGTATCAATTGTTGATGTTGATTTCCTTAAATTGGGGTTGGTAATTATACATACCTTGATGGATGTTTTGAGTAGGACCTCCATGATGGTGAATGTTTCCTTATGTGTTTTGGTTAAAACCCTAGTGTAGATTTTAGTTATGATTCTAATCTCTTACCCTTCCCTAACCAGGTGGGACTAGATACGCATTATTCATGCACATAGCATTTGGTGGATTTGAAACTTGCATTGCAGGAACCTTCTGTTGCAAATAAGTTGTATTGCTTGTATTGCATGAATTCCCTATAGTTTGGTGGGATGTTTACGAGATATTAGAACCACCTATGTTTTGATTGTAGGTAGGTCCATTCTATAACATAATAGGCGTAACTTGGTTGTTAAGCTCACAAATTTCTTGGGCCATTGTTTGCTTTCGTTTGAGTTATTTAAGCATTTATACTCATTTTTTCATTTGATCAATCCTTTGTTCCACTTCTTGGTAGGTTTTTCCTCCCATTATGGTGGAGCCTTGTTGAGAGTTCTCATGGTCCCTTTGTGCATCTACTCGCCTCGCTTCTTAATTTATACATCAGTATAGAATTCACTCATCTTTTTGGGATGGGGTTTGAAGTAATGAACAATATTGTATAAGCTATCTGGTTCATGTTGGTTATGAGGCTTCCTTGGTGGGAACCTTTCATTATTCTGAAGTTTTGATCCATGCAAAGGGTTTTTGTACATTGTGAGGGGCTACTCTGATGTGTTTCCTTGATCATTATGGGTATTTTTGTGTACTTTTATAACCTTAGGAGGACTTGATGTGGTTTCCCCTTTGTTAGTGGAAATTTTTTAAATAGGGGGGACCTTGAACCATTCTTCTTTGTCCATTTTGTGTTGTCTTTCATTTGGCTTCCTTTATGCAAGGATCTTCTACCTTCCATATTGGGTGATACTATGATACTTTGATGTCTAAAGCCTATTCTTTTTGAATTGATACTCAGTTGATTACTCATACACAAATTATCAAATATTTTTTACTAGAGTCGACACCTCTCTTAAAGAGGAATTATTTTCTAGGTTTTCTCCGTGCTAGTAGATTTATATATATTTTTTCAATCCTTGACTCTATCAAGATGGTCTTCTACCAAGTTTTCTCAAGTTGTCCCCAATAGATTTGCCAATCTATTGGTTCCAAAAATTGAAAATTGCAAACCTTAAGAGTATGTTAGGTTCTATGATCAAGTTTAGCAATGTTTTGACCAACGAATGGAATCAACCAAGATGGTTGGAACTCCCTTCTCTTCAGGCTCTATTAGACTTAGGTGGGTACACCTTAATCACCAATGGACATAAAACTCTTCCAAAATTAAATGGTAATAATCAAGAAGATTTGTGGCTTTCACACAAATGTAGAGGGTTTGTTTGATTACAATCTCTGTAGTTGGCTCATCCACTCATAATCTATTTCACACTAGCATAAAGTTTGAAACATATAACTAACCTCTACTCCTACTTCTAATGTTGAAACTAAAACTATATAAATAAGTTTTATAAAATGATATTTTATAATAAACATGATTGGTGCCTTCTTATATTGGGTAATGGAGTCAAGATGTGAGTGATATATGTCCTCCTTCTAGCTTAACTTGAATTGTTTGGAACTTATATATGTTTATACTTTGTATAAACATGCAAGGTTGTTAGTTACCAAGCTCTTCTTACAAATCCCAATGATATCTTCCTAGGCTATTGTGATTATTTAAAAGGATTTAATTCTTGCTTGAAAGGAACCAATAAAAATGACTTATTTAAAAGGATTTTAATTCTCATGGAAACTAATTAAAATGAATCACAAAAGGATTTTAATTCTTTCTTGTAAAAACCAATCAGAATGAATCATATAGAGGTAGAAAATGTGTCTTGATAAATCAGGTATACCCTT
>CM021105.1:11611622-11718368 GCA_007115665.2 Sequoiadendron giganteum | reverse complement strand
TCATGATCTTCAATGATTTTTTCTTCTTTCACCAAGATACCTTTGTCACCAATGGGAGAGATATCAAGAGAAGAACAATGATGATTATCATGATTATCGATGCTTGCATCCTTTCGTGTCAAATCTTTAATGGATGATTTTAGTGAGAGGAAGTCCTTAAGGTCTTCATCTAACACGTCTAAGTCATCACTACTAAAGAGATTGGATGATATGTTGTTTTTAAATTGAATCATTTTTTTAATTGTTTCTTTTGATATTTTTTGTTTTTTGTTTTTATTTTCTAATGAATTTGATCTAAACGAACTAGGAACTAATGTTGAAAACGAAAATTGCAAAATTCTATCTATAATTGACATGAATGTAAACAATTCTTATTTCTAATAATTTAAATGTAATAGAAGCTATGAAAACTTAAATTGCAATGTAAAGACATAGGATGAAATGCAACTTTTCAGATTTCACACAAGGTAATGTATTGATTATATTATGCACTGATCTGAAAATAAAATGTTGTGAATGCAAAATTGAGATGAAGCAATGCATGAAATGAGCTAATTTAAGCTAGATCTAATGAAATGCATGTTACAGAAACTCAACCAACTAATACAGATAGTTATGGTAGCAATCAGAAGCTTAAAAACAAGGTTTTCAGTCCTGTAAAAGGCAGTTTCAGGGGTGCAAAGGGACTAAGTTACCCAAGGTGGCAAATGAGTCCTAGTGGGGATTTTTTTTCAGAATTTTCACTTTTTTGATTGATTTAAATTAAACAATTCAAAATGCAATGCAAGCTAAATCTAGGATGTAAATGCACTCCAAATCAGAAATATGATGCACTAAATGCAAGTTCACCAAAATGAACCACATTTTTTTGGGAATAGAGCTTCCTTGCACTTTTAGGGTTTTGCACCTAAAAGGGGAAAGGTATCCCACAAAAGATCTAATTCTAATATGATTAAAATTTTCCTAAATTAAATTCCATAAATGATGAGGATTTATGAAAGGGAACAAAAGCTAATGCAAAATCTAGAAAATGTACTTTGTTTGAAAACACATTATGATATGCAAAATAAACTAAGAATGCAAGTAAACTGTAATAGAAATGAATGAAATTGGAGAGATGCACCTCAGAACTTGTAGATGTTGGAATGGAGACTGGAAATTCTATTGATCCTAGAATTTTGGCCTACTAGGACTAATTCGCCATTCTAGGTGACTTAGTCCCAGATCTGGAAAACTGCACCGGAGCTCATTTCAGCAAAATGGGTATTTGAATCTACAGAAATATCTGAAAAACATGTATAGTGGGAATAATTCACCATTGATGGTGACTTATTTCACTTTGTCTTTTCTAAAAATCTAAAAGTAGAAATGGAAGCTCTCGACCTGCACTTTCTACTCCTCCAGGTATCTGAAACCAAAACCCTGATTTTTGGCACTGCAAGTGACTTTTTGTGGATGTTTGGCCCTATCCCATAAGGAAATGACTTCAAAAATTTTGCAACCAATCCTTCAATGATCTCCAAGCCTTCAAGCAACCTAAATATGCAAACACACAAAGAAAGAAAGAGAAATGTTGAATGTTAGGGAATGGGGTTTTGCCTTGGTCAAACCCCTTTTTAGGTAATTAAACAAAATGAAGAAATAATATGAATCATGAGAATAAAATAAAGGAATTAGAGACTTTCCATGATGATATATCTTGAATTTCTACAACAATGGATGAAGAATCTACCCTTGAATGCTTTTGAAACTTATCTTGATGACTTAGAATGCTTAAACCCTAGCTTGTTTGACTTGAGATGGAATATGAATCATGAATGAATAATGAATGAGTTGTGAATTAGGGTTTATAGGCTTCTTTATATAGGAAATCCACCTAAAACACTCGTTAATTTGATCCACAAGGCTAACATGGAGGAAAATTAAACTTAAAACCTAATTTTTCTCGCTAAAACCTTGAAAATAGCTCAAATAGGACTAAGTCACCAAGATGGGTGACTTACTCCCACCTAGATGGGACTAAATTTGCCTAGATATGTGACTTCATCCCATAGGGGCCCTTTTTCCAGCTGGGATGTCAGGGAATGCATAAATTAAGTTTATATGTTGATTTAGTTGGGTATTTGATCAAAATAAGCCTTGGGATGCACAATATGGGGTCATAAGGGCCTATAAATGATGATGTAAAGGATAATTAGGGCTAGGGACACAAATTTCAATGTGAAAATGTGATTAAATACACTTTAAAATATTAAAATGAGGTCCACTTGGCCTAGAAAGGCACAAGGTCCAATGTGAATGTGTAAAACACACTACAACACTAGATTCAAATTAAGTTTAATTTACAAGCCTTCTAGATTAATGTGAGAATACATTGAATTAGGAGAAGGACCCCAAGACCTAATGTGAATGTGTTGGCCACATTACAACATTGAATCTAGGAAAAACTAGGCAAAAATCTATAAGAAAAACTCAAATGAGTATAAAAATGTCCAAATATACATATTTTTGCGACACAACTTAAGAGAATAAAAGACTCAAACAATACAAGCATGTTGTGTGGGATACAATGGAGTTCTTTGATGCATTTTCCATATAATGGATAGAAAGATCAAAAAACCTAATGGGAAATTTCCTTGCAAATGTGGCTTTGAAAAGGGATGATGTTACATTGGCAGACATTTCAGAGGTTGAGTTTAAAACTATTAGAATTGGCTATGGAGATAGCCTGCCAAGATCTAGAGCCAAAATGGAAAGCACAAAGAGAGAATATGAATAAAAAAAAAAAAACAGTATTCTCATCAATTATGATTCAATGGATATGTATACAATGTAGTTGAGACCCCTTGGTTTATACATAAAATATGAGATACAAGATGTCATAAGATTATGACAAGTGTCTTAATCATGTGACATGAGAAAACGTATCTCTACTACCTAGGTTCACATGTGTTATAATTCAAAAGATAACATAACAACTAATGACAACTAAAAACTTCTAGAAAGATTCCTAGAACCTAACTCATGTAAATAAGTCCCCTAGTAGAACCTATCAGATCTGATGGCGTGCCTGCACGTCCAGGAGCTGAGCTAGGGCATCTGAGCCCTAGCCCGTGAACGAACTATTCTGGTGCATGCGCGTGGAGGGTGGGGTATGTTTATTGTCTGGGGGGGTTGTTTACTGCTCATGTTTCCTGTGTGTCGCCTAGGTGCTGGCCAACGTTCTTCCTTGGCATTTTTTGTGTGTCGCTTGGGTGTGTGGCCAGCGATCTTCCTTGGTCAAGGCTTTTGGGCGCACGGGGATTCCCTGTTGTTTCATGTAGTGCAGGTGTTGTTGGGGCCTCAATGGTGGGAGATGCTTGTGCATGCTTGGCTTGAACTATTGGGGGAGTGTGGGCTTTGGGGTGTGTGGTGGGAAGGACTCACTTATTCCCTATTTTCTTCAAGGGTAGAGCTGTGTGGGTAGGGTTTGGAAGGGTTGGTGGTCGGTTTTGTATGGTCGCCGCTGATTCTTGAGCTTCAATGCCTATGGGGGAGTCTTCATAGGGCCCGGTGGGAATGGACTTTCGGTCCGCGACTAGATCAAAGTCGTCAATGCATGCAACAAAAATGATTGACAATAGCCTTTTCTTTCAGGATTCGGCAGAAGATGGTGCTTGCATGTCTGGGGGACCTCGCATCACCAAAGCTAATGGATGTCTTGAGCGGTGTAAAGAGAGACCCAAATTGGTCATTCCACCAGAGATGGTAGTTGAGGGGTATGTGTACGATCACGATGGGCCAAAAAGTGGTGATATGTAAGCCATATGATGGCCCATGTGGCTGACGACTTTTTTTTTACCCAAAATTGATGAAACGAAAAGGGTTTTTAGAGGAGATTCTCAGCTTTCCACCAATATAAATTATGCTTTACTTTGAATTTAATAAATAATTATTATTCATTTTCTATTAGAATTACGAATAAAGTCCTTATTGATAGGTTGATTGAAAAACATCTATAACTTTCAAACGGTATCATATTTTTTGAATCTGAAACATGTGTCACATTCTATGTTTTGCATAATATAGGATTAAAAAAAATAAAAATGAATTTCATGAATTTTTGACCAAGTTAAGGTGGTTAGATAGACGAGCTTTTATATTTTTTTTAAGTTGTAATAAAAAATTCATAATTAATTATTTACATGGAAATAAATTATAAAAAAATATGCATCACATCGGGACATGAGTCCTCTACTTATATCTAAAATCTTATAAAAAAATATTATCATTTTATTTTGGTTAAGGTGGTTAGACAGACACCTACTTCTTATTTTTACCCTGAAATTTAAATACTACTGCATTGAAATTTCAAATTTTCACCAAATAGAATTTTTTTTTTAAATAAAGGTCTAGTAGTTTAGAAACTACATTCAATTTGCTACATATTTTATGTTTAATTTTTTTTGAAATAATATAGATAAATTATTCAAATTTTTACGTCAAGTTGTCTAACTCTAATTTTCTGTGTTTTTATTGCCACTTAAGGGCCTATTTTTTCCATGATGATCCTGCACATACCCTGAGGATATTGAATATTATTCCAGGTATTCCTTAAATTGAAAATTTTTGGGGATGAGGGTTTCTCCTCACTTTTTGGTGTCTTGGGCTCGGAGGACCTGGTCACCGGAAGGTGAAATGGAGATCATGTTGTTGGCTAACAATTACTTCATGGTCACTTTTGACTGCATGGTTGATCAGAATAGGGTTTTTGAGGGAGGTCCCTATTTTCATAACCAAGTGGGGTTGTTTATCAAACCCTAGCATGTAGGTTTCAACCCTTCAAAGGAGCTTCCAAATCGGGTTCCGGTTTGGGTCAGGTTGCCTCGTCTTTCGGTGGAATGTTGTTGTTAAGATGTCTTGCAGTTGATAGCATCTTTACTTGGAAAAGCTATCGGCTCATCGCAACAAAATTTGGATAGAAAGGTAATGAATTATGCCCGTATCTATGTTGAGATTGATTTGGGTAAACCCTTACCAGATTTTGTGGATATGTGTATGGGCTCTTACTCTTGGGTGCAGAATTGGATTATGAGACTCTCCCATTTTGATTTTGTTTGTGTCATGAATATGGTCATTTGTGTCGCTGTCCTGAGCAAAGGCATGTGGAGCCCCCATCTTCTCAGCCTCCACGCAACCCTCCTATAGCTGATAGGCGAAAGGATCCTATTCCTAGTGTCGAGGTTGCTGCAAATGGTTTCATCCCTGTCAGAGACAATAACAGGAATAGGGGTCAAAAGAGGACCTTCAAAGAGAGACAAGATGAAGATAATTTTAATAAATTTGAGGTGTTAGATGATCTTAGCCAGTAGGAAGTGAATCCGGGTTTGGTTAGCTTGGATCAGGGAATTTCGAGTACAGGCCAGATAGGTCTCCATTCTGAGGCTACCCACGATGCTCATGATGTTAGTGTTTCTGAGATGGTCATTGACCTTCATATGGGTGTCATGGTGGACTCGATTCTTGTAGCTGAGTTGAAGAAGGATGGTGGGGATGGGTCTTCATCGGGTCTGAATGTTGGTATTGATTCTGGGAGGGGTGCCAAGTCTCTTTCTTCCTTGGGTCTTCATCAAAAGGAGTTTAAAAAAGGGGTGGGGGAGAAATCTTCCAAGCTTGTTCATAAAAAGGATTTGGAAAAGATCAAGTCAACAAGGGAAATTTTGGTGGAGTCAAGGTCGGTCAGGACTCTGGATGCTCATTTCTCAAATCCCTCAAAATTATTGTGTTATCATGGAATGTGAGGGGCTTGAACAGTGGCCCTTGACAAAAATTTGTTCACAATTTGATTAGGAGTAATGCTCCTGATGTTCTTTTCCTACAGGAGACTAAGTTATCAGTCGAAGGTATGGTTGGTATGATTCCCTAGTTATGGGGAAATGGCAGGTGCCAGTGCATTGGGGCCCTTGGTTTAGTTGGGGGAGTGGCCTGTTTGTGGAACCCTTGAAAGGTTCACCCTCTCTAGTGGATGTCCTATAGGTCTTCCATTTGTATGGTGGCCTCTTGGTTTGAAACTGGAGAGTATTTTTTTTCTCTAATATTTATGTACCAGTTGACCTTCTTGGCAAGCAGTTGTTATGGTCCCATATTAGGTATGTGTGTAGCGTGGCTCCTCTTCACCCGTGCATTCTGGCTGGAGACTTCAATGCCATTGTTGAGTTGGGTGAGAAGAGGGGAGGTATTGTAAGGTTGGATCCCTCGGTGCTTCTTCTTCAAGACAACATCTCTACTTTGAATCTAGTTGACATCATGCCCAGTAATGGTTGGTTCACTTGGAACAATCGAAGGACAGGAGATAATTGCATTGCTGAAAGGTTGGACCACTTCCTAGTCTCTTGCTATTGGATTGGCGGCATGTGGACCTCTTGTTCTGAAATCCTGGATTGGAGGGGTTCGGATCATTGGCCTATCAAGCTTGTCATTTCTTCTACTCGGGTGCCTCGGTCTCCTCCCTTCAAGTTTCAGCTCATGTGGTTGCGTGACCCATCTTTACATGTCCATATGGTTGATTGGTGGAAGATTGGTAGGTCATCTTTTGGCACGGCGATGTATACTTTTGCTAAATTTCTCCAATTTACCAAATACCAGTTGAAACGTTGGAACAAACAATGCTTTGGAAATATTTTCCATGAGAAGGCTCATGCTCAGGCTGAATTGGATGGTATCACAAGGGCGATCACGGAAGAGGGAGTGACGACTAACTTGCTTCAGGAGGAGGCTAGGGCCCTAAAGATGTTGGAAGAGTGTGAATTGAGAGAGGAAGTTTTTTGGAAGCAAAAGGCCAGAATTGAGTGGCTTCAGGAAGGAGATAAAAACACTGCTTTCTTCTTTAACTCGGTGAAAGCTAGAAGGCATGGTAGTTCTATTTTGATTCTTGCTAATGAAAGAGGTAAACAACTCTCTTCATCTAGGGAGATCTTGAATGAAGCGATGCAGTATTTTGAACATTTCTTTGGAGGAGTTGGAGGGAACTATTTTTTGGATGAAGAAAGGGAAAGTGCCCAGCTTCGATGGCTTCCCGGTTGAATTCTTTCAAGAATTCTGGGATATTATTAAGTTGGACCTACTAGCTATGGTTCAGCAGTCTCAGAAGAATAAGCAAATGTTAGGGGCTTTGAACACTAGTGTCCTTGCCCTCATACCCAAGTGTGATGGGGCAGATAGGTTAAGTCAATTTTGGCCGATTTCCTTGTGCAATGTGATTTACAAAATTATTTCCAAATTGATTGCTGATAGGTTAAAGAAGTGGCTTTGTGGAAGGTAGGAAAATTTTGGATGGGGTTGTTATTGCTTCAGAAACTATTCACTTGATGGCTGGATCGAAAGACAAGGCGATGTTCATCAAGCTGGATATGGCTAAGGCTTATGATCGTGTCCGATGGACTTTTCTCCAGTGGATGTTGGGTGCTTTTGGGTTTGGCCCTAAATGGATCCAGTGGGTTATGAGTTGTGTTACTTTGGTTTCTTTCTCTATGTTAACCAATGGGGAGCACTCTGATATTTTTGGAGCCTCTCGTGGTTTACGATAGGGAGACCCCCTTTCTCCGTACTTGTTCACTCTGTTGGTGGAAGGTTTGGGGCGTTTGATCATAAGGGATGTTGATCTAGGACATATTCAGGGATGGTGTTGGGGAGGTGGTTTGTTGTCGCAATGTCATCTGCAATTTTTGGACGACACGGCTCTAATGGGCATGACCACTATTAGGGAGGCTTCCAACTTGTGTAAGGTGCTGGATGTGTATCTTTTTGCTTCTGGTCAATGAATTAATGAAGATAAGTCCTCTATCTATTTCTTTAACACTCTGGTGCCCATTCAGCGGAGAATTACCCATATCTTGAGATTTCAAATTGGGGTTCTTCCTTTGACCTATCTTGGTATGCCTATCTCTATTGGTAAGCTACCTAAGGCTTCTTGGCAGAACATTTTAGACAAATTCCGGGTGAAATTTAATCATTGGACCCACAGGTGGTTGTCCTTTGATGGCCATGTTCAGTTGCTCAAGTCTATGGTGCAGGCTCTTCCCATCTATAGATGTATGCTTCAAGTGGCTCCAATGGGGTTTGTTAAGGATTTAGACTCTTTAGCCAAGAATTTTTTGTGGGCAGGTAGCTTGGTGTCTTTGAAGTGGAGCCTTGTTAACTGGGATACTGTTTGTAGCCCTTGCAATTATGGTGGTATTGGGCTAAGGCAAGCACCTTTGACTAGGGAGGCATTGGCGACTAAGGTGTATTGGAGGTGGTGCGTGGAGCAGGATCAGATTTGGGCCAGGATTTTATCTTATAAATACCTTCTTATTGTTGCTTGGTAGGATATTCCTCGATTCCCCCAAGAGGGGAGGGGCTCGATAATCTGGAGTATGCTTAAGAAATTTGTAACGCTTGTTAAGGGTGGCCTATTCTAGATTTTCAGGGGGGGTCAAAGGCTCAATTCTAGTTTGATTCTTGGGATGGATTTCCTCCCATTACTTCCCAGTTCCCTAATCTGTTGACTCTAAGTCAAAGGTTTCTTGAGGTTGGCTGGTCTAGGGTGAGTGATTTTATGGCTTTCTTTGTCCATGACTAGTTGGTGATGGTGAGATGGAAGCATCCTGATGAATGGCATGTTGTTGGCTTGAATGAAGACTGTGTGGAGCTTCACAATATCCTCTTTGGTAGACATTGTAGTCCTCTCCTGGATGGGGATGTTCTCTCTTGGTCTCCTAATCCTAAAGTGGTTTATTATGTTGCTTCTGGGTATCAGGTGTTGTTATCTCGTAGGTTGGAAGGGGTGGAGGTGCCATGGTGGAAGAAAGTGTGGAATAAGTTCTCTTGGCCAAAGTGTAATTGTTTTGTTTGGACTTTGGCCCGGAATAGATGTTTGACGTGGGACAATATTCGAAAGTGGGCCTTTCAGGGTTCCTCAGTTTGTGTTATTTGCGATGGAGGAGAGGAGGATTCATCTCATCTGTTCTTTCATTGTTCCTTTGCTTCTTAGTTGTGGCATTTCTAGTGGGGAGTGTGGAATAGTTCCTATGTTCATGCTTCCTCTTTGATTGATTTTTGGAGCAGTTTGGGTAGGCCTCCTTTGGGGGCCTCTTTTTTGCAAGATGTTTGGTTTGTGGGGCCTACTTTCATCCTGTGGCATATTTGGTTAGAGAGAAATCGTAGGATTTTTCGGGAGGAGAAGTTAGATGTGCAGCAGGTTTGGCAGAGAATTCTAGGTATGATTCAGGAAATGGTAGCTACTAAATGTGAAGTCGGGTTCCCCTTGGAAAAAGGAGATGTTGTAGTGGTGGACAAATTGGGGATCCATGGATTGTCTCTGGCTGCTTTTGCCTTGGGCTAGCGTAAGGTTATTTGTGAGTCTGACTCACAAGTTATGATAAATTTTCTAAAGGATGGGAGGTTGTCGGGTGTTCACTGGCAGTTGGCTAGGTTGGTTCAATAGATTTTTAGGATTGTTTCTTTGATGGAGATGGCGTCTTTCGTCCACCTCCTGAGGGAGTGGAATAGTACTGCTGATTGTTTGGCTTGCTAGGCCTCTGAGTATATGGAGGGTTCGAGGGTTGATGAGTTGGGTCAGGTTTCTCCGGAGCTTCGCCACGACTTGGAGGGGATTCTTGTCGAAGATGGAAATGTCAGTAATATTGGGTGATTTGGTTTCTTGTGTCCTTTTGGTTCTAGTGGGTTTGGGCATTGGCTTGTTGTTGCTCTGTAACGCTTTTCTCTAATTATTAATAAAGTTTTTACCCCTTTTATAAAATTAAAAATTAAAAAAAAAAAAAATAAGTCCCCTAGTAATGAATTAACTAGGTACAAGACTTTATTTACACCAACACCCCCTTTTAAGTGCAACTTAGGGAGCAGCAAATTATTATGAAAATGACACAAATATGAAAGAATGGGTCCGAATATTTAATGTCAAGATTTTGCAGAATCCAAAGGGACATCAGAGCAAAAACTTCATCGATGATGGGTGGGCTAGAATGGAGGTAGCTGGCGCATAGGTTTTGACTGCGCAACCGGCCTGTGTCTACCCGTGGCCTGCAATAGGCCGGGGCCTGTGGTTCCTGTGTTGCGCGTGGGGGGGGAGCCGGTCCAGTGGGAAGGTGGGTGTGTTGAGTGTGGGGTGTGCTGCGTGTGGGGGTGTGGATGGAGGAAGTGGTGTGGGTCTGCAGGGTTGGGGTTGGTGCCTGAAGGTGGGGATCGTTGGGGCCTCCAAGAGCCTCATGATCGCTGGGTCAAATCCTTTTCAACCATTTTCAACATACATGCATGCATAAAAGATGGATTCATCTTTTGTGGAAGAAAACTCTAAGCTTAAGAAAGTGAACAGGTGCCTGCCACAGAGCCAGGATCATCTTGTTCTGGTTATTTCTCCTAAATCGTTTCAGGAGGACTTTACTTATTGGAGTTAACACATTCTAATTTGTAAGTTTTTGGGTATTCGTATACCCCTCTCGGCATTGGAGTCTTAGATCCGCCACACCTGGCAGGTTGAAGGTGATTTCGAGCTGCTGGTGGCTGGGAATGGCTATTTCTTGGTTCATTTCTCTTGCATCTCAGATCGCAATCGTGTTTTCGAGGGAGGGCCATATTTCTACAATCATGTAGGCTTGTTCATTAAGCCATGGCATGGAGGTTTTAATGCGACAGAGGATTTTCCCACACGAGTTCCTGTCTGGGTTCGACTTCCATGGCTGCCTTTGGAATTTTGGAAAGAGGATATTTTGCATCGGATTGCTACTCTGCTGGGGAAGCCAGCTGCCATAGCTCAGAATACTTTGGATAAAAAGGTATTCTCTTATGCTCGCATCTGTGTTGAAATTGATTTAAATAACCCTTTGCCATATTCTTTAGAGATTTGTATTGGCTCTGCCTCGTGGATTCAATCACTAGATTATGAGTCCCTTCCTTTTCGTTGTTGCTTTTGTCACGAGTATGGACACCTTCAGCGGCAGTGTCCTCGGGCATCCAAAGTGGCTGGGACCTCCTCTTCGCCTTCTTTTGGGCCTCTGATGGATATAGGGGATAAAGGCAAGGCACATGTGGCTGACGGGGGACCGGATAAGGATGGCTTTATTCCTATTAAGCAGATAAATAAAGGGAGGGGTCAAAAGCGGGCCCATAAGGATAGGGAGAGTGACTGGGGTTTTAATCGATTTGAGGTCCTGGACAATCAGTCTCTGGAGGAAGGGATCCCTATTGAGATTTCTTCTGGGGACATGGGTATGGATGTTGGGTTGGATACAAGGCTGGAGCAGGCAATTGTTGTTCAGCATATCTCCCCGGTATTAGAGCAGAGGATTTATGAGCTTCCTGGGGCTTCTGCGGATGGGCAGGATGATATTATTTTGGCAGATTTAGCTAAGGCAGTGTTTTCCTCAGGAAAAGGTAGGGGAGCGTCTCCTACTTTGGGGATTCAGCAATGCCCTCTCAAGAAGGGGCATTTTGATAATCCTTTGAAAGCTAGTCGTAAGAAGGATGCTGACAAGCTTAAATTTATTGGAGATTTGTTGGTGGAATCCAATTCTTTTAAGACTCTGGAGGCCCATTTCTCTCAACCTTCCTTATGATTATTCTCTCATGGAATGCAAGGGGATTGAATAGCTCCCCCTGTCAAAAGGCTATTCAAAATTTGATTGTGGTGCATTCTCCTGATATCTTATGTGTTCAAGAAACTAAGCTTCAGGTGGACCTCATGCTTCAACAGGCCCCTCATATTTGGTCTACAGGCCAGTGCCAGTGTATTGGGTCTAGGGGAACCTCTGGGGGTCTGGCTCTTTTCTGGGATCCTCGTAAGATTATTCCTCACTAGTGGATCTCTTGCCAGTCTGCTATTTCAGTGGTGGCTTCTGTTCTGGAATCTGGGGAGACTATTTTAGTTAGTAATGTTTATGCTCTGATTGACTTTCGAGGTAAAACCCAGCTTTGGGACCATATCAGGTATGTTAGGTCTTGTGCACCCTCTTTGCCTTGGATCTTAGCTGGTGATTTCAATGCGGTGTTGAGCTTGGAGGAGAAAAGGGGAGGGCTTCCTAGGCTTGGTCCTACCTCAGACTTGTTTCAGGCTAATGTGGACTCTCTTGCTCTAGTGGATGTTAAACCCTCTAATGGAATTTTCACTTGGAATAATAGACGGAGTGGGCTTGAAGCGATCTCCCAACGGCTTGATCATTTCCTTGTCTCGTGCTCTTGGGTTAGAGGTAGCTTGGTTATTTCCTCTGAGATTCTGGACTGGTGTGGCTTTGATCATTGGCCAATAAAGCTTTCGACTTTTGCCTTCCCAAGTCCAAAGAATCCTCCCTTCAAATTCCAGCTTATGTGGCTTCGTGACCCATCCTTGAGAGATCTTATTGCGAAGTGGTGGCAGGATAGCACCCCTGCATATGGTACAACCATGTACTCCTTGGTTAAGAAATTGCAATATGTCAAGTATCACCTAAAGCGTTGGAATATGCTGTGTTTTGGTAATTTTTGGGCCAGGAAAAGAGAGGCGCAGGATCACCTTGCTGTTATTACCCACCAAATTCAAGATTTGGGTTTCTCGGAAGCCCTTGGGCATGTTGTGGCCCAGGCTCTTAAATTGGTGGAGGAATGGGAGCTTCACGAAGAGATTTTCTAGAAACAAAAGGCTAGAATTGATTGGCTTCAAGAGGGTGACAGGAATACTTCCTTTTTGCATCATTCGGTGCAAGCTCGTCGAAATAAGTGTTTTATCCCTTCTCTAGTTAACTCTTAGGGTCACTCGATTTCTTCTCAACAGGCTTTGTCTAGAGAGGCTCGCCAATTCTAATTGAATTTGTTCAAGGAGGACTCACTCCCTACGAAGGTTGCGGTGAATAAGGTCTTGGCCTGCATTCCCTCATTAGTCTCTCATGATTTGAATGCCTCTCTTATTCGCCCGATGACTCTGTCGAAATTTGAAGTTGTGGTGTTGGGGATGAATAGGGGAAAAGCCCCTGGTCCTGATGGTTTCCCTATTGAGTTTTTTCAAGAGTTTTGGGATATTGTGAAGCTTGATTTGTTGGAAGTGGTTTGAGAGTCTCTTCATAGCAAGCAGATGCTTTGTGCAATGAATGCTACTTTTCTTGTTCTTATTCCTAAGAAGGAAGGAGCTGACAAGCTTGATTTATTTAGACCTATTCCGCTCTGTAATGTGGTGTATAAGATCATTACAAATTTGATTGTTGAGAGGCTCAAATATTGTCTTTTGGTGATCATTTCTGAGGAGCAAGGCGACTTTGTGGCTGGTCGTCAAATTTTGGATGGGGTGGTGGTGGTGTCTGAAGCCATTCATTCCATGGCTACCTCTTAGGATAGGTCTGTGTTTATCAAGTTGGACATGGCCAAAGCTTATGACAGAGTTAAATGGAGTTTTCTTCAAAAGATGCTATTGGCCTTCGGTTTTTCCCCTAAATGGGTCAGTTGGGTCTTGAGTTGTGTGACCTCTTCCTCCTTTTTAGTTATTGTGAATGGGGAACCTTGTAAGCTATTTGGGGCTACCAGGGGCCTTCGTTAGGGAGATCCGCTCTCACCTTATTTGTTTATTATTATGGTAGAGGGGCTTGGTCGGCTTCTTAAATCTCAGGTTTCTCATGGTGTGATTCATGGGTGGAAGTGGGGGATGGGCTTGCCAAAGCTCTCCCATCTTCAATTTGTGGATGACACCTCTCTTATGGGACTGGCTCGTATTAGCGAGGCTAAATCCTTCAGGAATGCTTTGGAGGACTATCTTGCAACTTCAGGACAAAAAGTCAATGAGCAAAATTCTTCCATATTCTTCTTTAATACTCCTCTTGCCATCCAACATTGGATTGTTGCTATTTTGTGTTTTGAAATTGGGTCTCTTCCCTTTGTCTACCTGGGTATTCCTCTTGCTGTTGGCCATCATCCTAGGTCCTCTTGGCAGTTGTTTCTTGATAAGATTCGGAGGAAGGTTACTCATTAGACTCATCGCTGGTTGTCTACTGCTGCTAGGGTGACTCCTCTCAAGTCTGTTATCCAGGCCCTCCCCACCTATAGGTGCTTTGTCCAAGTGGCTCCTATGTATTTTCTTAAGGAATTTGATGCTCTTTCTCGCCAATCTCTTTGGAGTGGTAATTTGTTGTCCTCTAAGTGGAGCCTTGTTAAGTGGGATTCTGTGTGTAGACCAAAGCAGGAGGGTGGGCTTGGTTTACACTCTACTGTTTTGAATGGGAAAGCTCTTGTTTCTAAGTTGTATTGGCAATGGTGTACCAATCAAGATCAATTATGGGCTCGTATTCTCAACCATAAATATCTTCAAGGTGTTACCTCTTTTGAGGTTCCTCGCTATGCTCTGGAAGGGAGTGGTTCTATGATTTGGAATACTTTGAAAGTGGGGGAGCAGTTGATTAAGGGGGCGCTCTTTTGGATCTATCATTCAGGGACACAGGCTCTCTTTTGGTCTGATTCTTGGGATGGTCACCCTTCTATTCTCTCTTCTTGTCCTCACCTCTAGTCTCTTTGCGATGTCTTTGTTGCGACTGGCTAGAATACTATGGAGCATTATAAGGTAGCGCAGCACGGTGGCTTGGCTATAAGTTTTCGCTGGAAGCACCCTTCCGAGTGGCTGCCTAGAGGGTCTAAGGGGGATCGGCGGGAGCTGTTCGAGCTTTTGGCTTCCTGTGCTTGTAATTCTCTGAGGGACCCTGATGTCTTGGCTTGGGATGGTTTTGATTTGTCTGGAAAGTATTATGTGGCAGCTAGTTATAGGCAATTGATTAGACAGTTGTTTGGAGACACTGAAGTCCCTTGGTGGAAGCAAGTTTGGCACAAGCTATCTTGGCCCAAGTGCAACTTCTTCATGTGGTTAGTGGCTCAGAACCGGTGTCTTACTTGGGATAATTTATGTAAGAGGGGTTTTCACGGCCCCTCTATGTGTGTTTTATGTCATGGCAGTGAAGAGAGTGTCTCCCATCTCTTCTTTCATTGTTCCTATGCTAGGGAGATTTGGCATTTCTAGTGGGGGGTGTGGAATACAGCTTGTTGGCATGCTTCATCTTTGGCAGAGTTTGGGGCATGGTGGGGCAAGGCCCCTATCTCTACCACCTTTCTTAAGGCTACTTGGGCTCTTGGGCCCTCTTTTATTATCTAGAACTTATGGTTGGAAAGGAATAGGCGGATTTTTCAAGGTTCACTGCTGAGGGCCCCTCATCTATGGTGGAAAATTCTACATTCTCTAGGGGAAACCATTGTGGCTAAGTGTGATATGACTGTGTTGGTGGATCCTCGGGATGTTGATTGTTGTAATCGTCTTCATCTTCCTCCTCTGCAATGACAGCTCATGCGTAATAGATGTAGACATCCTACTCCGAAGGTGAATAGAGAGGGGAGGTGGACCCCTCCTCCTCATGGAGTCCTAAAAATGAATTCTGATGGCTCTTCTCGTAGAAACCCGGGTCATGCTGGGATTGGGGGTGTTGACAAGAACAGATTTGGAGAGGTTCAGTTTATCTTTTCTGTTTATAAGGGCCTTCATACTAATAATCTTATGGAGGCTCAGGCTATTTTATTGGCTGTGGAGCGGGGCAGTCAACTAGGTTGGTGAAAGATCATTTGTGATTCTGACTCACAGGTTGTGGTGAACTTACTGAATAGGAAATGTTTGGATGATGTGAGCTGGCAACTGGCTTTGATTGTGCAACAAATTCTCACCCTCTGTGCTTCTCTAGATTTTACTACTTTCACTCATATCCCTCGCGAATGGAATGGAGTGGCTGATTGCCTGGCTAAATGGGCATCAGATCATATTCAAGATTCGAATTTGGTGGATCGGGGTCAATTACCCCCAGATTTGTCTCAACAATTGGATCACTTGATTGAGCTTGATAGGGCCATTTAATTCCCTTGCTTTGTAATTTTTCCTTGATTTAATACATTTTTTACCCTCCTTGATGTTAAAAAAAAAGAATGGGTCCCAAATGCTAGGCCATGTTAGGTACCCATGTAAATATGTAAATGAAATATCTCACAAATGGAGAAAAGGAGAAAACCTAGTGGGACAAAACTCCACCCCAAGAAAGAGATGAAATATTAAAAATGAAATTCTCTCATTGATGTATGAGAAGGCCAAAATCCCATGTGAGGAAAAATACCCCCCCATAAGAGTGAAGGAAAATAAGGATGATGCAACCCCCTCAATGTTGAGTCTCCTGTAATGATGGTCTAGAAGCTCAACATTGAATGTTGAAGATGATCCAAAAGATTCGAACAACATTTCTCCCCTTGGGAAGAAAAAAAACCAAGAATGTATGCAGGATGTCAGGAAGATGGATGATAGGTGATGTATGATGTCTCTGAAGCATGCTCAAGTGTCTCCATGTGGATTTCGAAAGCTATCACACTCCAAAAAGGCATTCTAGGCCACACTACGAAAGAAGACAATCCAGAATCTAGTAGATATGAATGTAGAACATGATCCAAACACAAAGATATCCCCTCTGAAGACAAAGAAGCCTCCTCCAAATGTTGTCCAAAAGTATCCATAGTCATGTCAAATCAAAAAGAATGATCATGTAGAGATTGAACAAGAGGGTCAAAGTGTTTCCTCATAACAATTGAAGAAGGATCTTCTCCATCAAAGAGAAGATGAATGTCATCAATGTTATCTCCCAAATCTGCAATATGAGACTCCAAAAACAACTCTAAAATACCTGACAAAAAGCCATCCATAGTAGCCAAATCTGAAATACAATGAGGATCCTACTTCACTCAATCAGAAGAAGCCATATCTATATCAAAACAATCATCAACTGCAATAGTAGATGGAGGAGATGAAACGCATGACTCAAGAACTATATCTGATGTGAGAACTCCCAATTTCAAGAAGCCAAATGTCTCCTTTGAATCATGGTTCAAACTAGAAGTATGATCAACAGCCAAAGGAACAATGACACCATCAAAATAAAAATCTACAAAGGTATACAATCGAGATGAATGATCAACCATCCCAGTATCAACGATCTCTCTACTCTCCAAGTATAGAATGATGATTGAATCAGGTGTGAACTCCACAGTTTTCCTATCTCCACCATGTGTAATTTGATATATGGAAAAAACAAAATTGTCAAATAAGGAACACACAAGACATCTTATAAAGTGTTGTCCCCAAAACTAATAGACCCCTTCCCAATTATACTCATGCATGTATTATTTCCCATCAAGATAGGAGACATAGTACAAGGTTGAAAAGAAGAGAATATGGACTGCGAAGATGCCATATGATGAGATGCTCCTTAATCTAGAAGTCATCTCCCTGATCCTTGACCTAAAAGAGCATAAAGAGCATGTCCTTTATATCCTGATGTAGAAGTGTTACTTTTTTCCTTTTTAGGCTATTTTGAAGAAGAAGGAGAAGAAGGTGATTCACAAATTCTAGAGGGAAAATGAATGTGATTCTTTTTGAGAAGATGTTTCAACTCATCAATACCCTTCTTATAACAATAGTTTTCTTGATGTCCATCCTTCTTGAAATATTTACAAGTAGGTCGTTCCTTCTTAGATGATTCTCATTTTGAGGTAGATAATTTTGATTCTTTATGTGGCTTGTTATTTTTCTTCTTTTGCTTCTTATCAAGATTCCCTGATTATTTTTGTACCTTAGACTTACTAGCTAACAATGCTTGTGACTTGGAATACTTGATTCTAGACCCATGTTCATTGACTTAGCTTCCTCTTGGATTAGGAGATTTGCAAATTCATCAAAATTAGGATAAGCATATGATGCTCCCATAGAAAGTCGATGGGTATAAAATCCAAAAACAAACACTAAATACTCAGGACCAAGCTTGGATAACACATTCAAAATCAATTGTAAATCCTCTTTATCAATGTTGAATTCTTTCAATTGTGTTCTTAGTTTCTTAACTTTGGAGATGTATCTTGGATGTGGTCAAAACATTAATAGGATTAGGATTCATCAAATTGTCAATCTGGTATCCCCTAATCTTATCTATTTTACCAGATAATTTTTCAAAAGCCTCCCAAGCCTCTTTAGGTGTTTTGCATGATTCAACATGAAATTGTAAATAAAATGAGACTAATGAGCATATGCATCTAGGTGTTTTCTCATGATTAATCTCCCATCTTGCCAATTCAGTAGCATTAGTAGGTTGAGAAATGTTTTCCTTTAGATAGCCTATTAAACCTTTTCCCATGAAATAGTTCCATATCAATTTTCTCCATGTAGCATAATTATGTGGAGTTAGAAGTTAAATTTGAGATTTCCCCATTGTAAGAACACAAACCAAGAAAAAGAATGCAACCAACCACTATAATATTACCCCCCAAATTACTCAATCATGAAATCCCCCAAGCAATATCTGATTTGAGGAACTTTATAATTACCATGTTTATAGTTGTTAGATGCCAAAAATAACAAGCTAGACTTGATCTTAGTGCTTACAGATTCCAAAATAGGCCACAGACTCAAAGTAAAAAATTTATAGTAGATGAGATCAAAATGATTACACCACTGGAAATTACATGAAAAAATATACACTTTCAAAACAAATATCACCCAAAAATGTTACCGTAGGAACAATATATGAGCTCCTAAATTTACCAAAATAAGGATGAAGCAACAACAGCTATGAGAATTTGAAATTTTTGGAAAATCTAAACACCAAAACTAAGCTCTAATTGCACCACTATGAAGAGTGCAAAATTCTACCCCAAATTAAAAAAATGCTTTAAAAAAGGAGTCAAAATGAGCAAGTTATGGTCGTTTGAAAATCAACTACAAAACTGAAAATGCAATTGGAGATGGGGGAAAAAAAATTAGGAGTGTTGACGTCTTTCTACCCATCAAAAAAGAATATTCCCTTGGGCCAAATATTCTCTTATTTTTGAGCTTAAAGTTGATGCCCTCGGGGTCGTCGCATGTCGGTTGAGCTCCTTAAAATATTTTGTGAAAATTTTGTAGGAATATTCCAAAATGTCATCAGAATCTTGGGATTTGACCAGTGCTAGATTTTATTTTTGAACGCCCCCTGATTTTTTTATGGTCACCAAAATTTTCTAGTCCATGAGATGTGTGGGGTTTGTTGGTAGTGGAAAAATGATATTGTGCCACATGGCGGCCTTGCAAGTAGGGCATACCCTACTGCAGGTACACAGTACCTTGTGCAGGAAGGGTACAACCTACAACAAATTATTTATGCAGAACTTAGATTTTTTATTTTTTTTTTATTTAAAAAAAACTTTACAATATAAAAAATCAAACTGCAAATTTTTAATTAAATTTTTGAAAAAATATTTACAAAAAATAAATTTTATTTATTATTATTTTTTGTACCATCCCAATAAATGATGACTTGGGGTTTGTAAGTCTCCCTAGGCAATTTTTTTTCCTCAATGGATAACTGCTCTGAATTGGATGAATTGACATTCAATTTTAGGGTTTTTGGCCCTTCTAAACACGATGGAATGGTTAGATTTGACCCAAAATGCTCCAAAATCCAGCTACCTTCTGGATCTAGCAACCGCTCTTTAGCTTCAAACCCTCATAGATTTGGTATCATTGTCCAATTTGGATAAAAAAAAGGCAAAATTGACTATCTCGAACCTTTTGAACTCAATGGTGAGCTCAAATTTGCACCAACAACCTTCGATATGAACCTACAATAAAGACCACAAAGAGGAACCCCCCAAATTTTGTATTTCTATCAAGTTTTTCTGATTCTCCAGATCATCATACGATGCAAGAGAAGAGCATACTTAGCTTTTCAATATTTACCATATCTCTTCAGAAAAAGACTATCCAATGACACCCACCCTACTCTGATACCATGTTAGAATTGGCTATGGAGATAGCCTGCCAAGATCTAGAGGCCAAATGGAAAGCACAAATAGATATATGAATATGACAAGAATAAATTATATTCTCATCAATTATGATTAAATGGATGTGTATACAATGTAGTAGAGACCCCTTGGTTATTTAGCCAAGGTGAGATACAAGATGTCATAAGATTATGACAAGTGTCTTAATCATATGACATGCGACAACTTATCACTACTACCTAGGTTCACATGTGTTACAAGTCAAAAAAATAAGATAACAACTAATAACAACTATCACCTTTTGGAAATATTCCTAGGACCTAAGTAAACTTAACATGTAAATAAGTCCACTAGCAATTAATTAACTAGGTACAAGACTTTATTTACACCAAAAAAAACAAACGATTTATCCCTAATAATGTCTATAATTGGCAAGTGTTCAATGATGACAATGATCTGATAAGGTTCCTTCTATGTATTGATCAATATGAATCCCAACAGATCTAGACTTTTATGCCTTTATGGAAAATGTCAATGAAAAGGATACCATAATTGGTCAAGAGGCGGTACAATTAAGAACAAACAAGATGCCAAAAGGATTGGTAGCCCTAGAAAGGGTCTTTGATGTAAATGACCGGTCCCTATTGAAGAAAACTCCACTTAATCAAGAAGACCTTGAGGAAATAAATATTGGAATTGAAATCACCCCAAAGAAATTATACATAGATAGAAAAATCAGTCCAATGATAAGGGAAATTCTCATAGTCTTACTAAGAAAATATAAGCATTTATTTGCATGGTTATATGATAACCTTAAGGCTTATAAAGAAGATTTATTTCAGCATGGAATCCCCTTGAAGCCCAATGCCAAACCTTGTAGACAAAAGCAAAGGCCCACAACAACATAGAAAGAACAACCAATATGCAAGAAGAAACAAAGAGATCTTATTATTATTAGAATGGTAATGAAGATTACATCATTACAACATTCATGGGTTGTTTGATTGAAAAACACTAGCCAAATTTTCATATCAGCCTTCAAACCCTGCTTCACGATCTCCTACTACACATTGACTACTCTGCCACCTTCTTGGTATGTTTCTCCTTCCCCATTTGGTTGGTCGTCTCTATATATATATATCTCCTCCATCAAGTTGGCCTAACTAATCAGCATTCTCTTTCCCCACATTGTCGTAGTATCACCTCATTGTCCAATGAGTCATCAAGATCTCCCATATAGTTACCTTGACATCAATTTAACTTCAATTCTATTCACTCACGCCAGGTAAAGATCTTCCATCCAATGACTCATGTTGAAATCGATTGACCAATAGTGTTGATTCACAACAATGATGTGAAATCAATGAATAAATTCTCACCACATGTCACCACCCTACTCATCTATCCATTTCCATCATTCTAATCTCGTTTTCATCCATCCCCCTACCATTGCAATGTCGAGGGGAATTCAAATTCCCTCACTCCGATACGAATAGGTTCCACTGATGAAGCTCCTATTAGTATATCAAATAGACTCCTCAAGACCTCCCACCGAAACATGTTCGTCACCCCAATATTAGAATATCGAAAAGACGTAAAACCCTATCAACAAGAAACCGTCGTCACCTTGCTACGCCTTATCACTTTGTCGAAGGGAAATAGAATGTCATCTCACCAATACGTGAACCTCCACCCAATGAGACTTCCTAGCGATCATTAACTACTACTACCCCGCCATCGATATGTCAATGGAACATGAAACAGGGTCCCATGAAAGCCTCCATATCACGCTAATGACCTTGTTGATTGAACATAGAATGCCAGATGAATTTAAAAGTGTAAACCTTAATGCTCTAGCTCAATGATCGACTACCATACTTGGCGAACTTAAGCTGATTAGCCCTTATTGAAAAATAAATAACTTAGATCTAATTTTTTTGATGCAACAATGTTCATACGCCCTAAATTCTCCTACATCAAACATAAGATGTATCTATGGACCTAGAACTCTCACTAGTAATAACAAGGTATAAATCTTACAAGATAAATATTTGAGAAAAATAAATAGGACATATGCTCTATTGTGCAATATGTAGAATGAAAAGGTTCAATAGTAATTGTATAAATAATAGTATTAGTAGCACACCAAGATCATAACAAAGTGCAGAGAGAAGGCACTTGCAACCAAAAAAATCATGAATAGAAAAATAGTAGGCATTGGAGCATATCAAATACCAAGAGGAAAATTAAAAATAAGGAAAATCCACCAAGAAACACATACATAGGTATTGAATCATATGGTTCTAGAAAGGTACGTAAATATATAAACTTTAGAGACTAAGGATAGTCTAAAAAGATAAATTAGAGCAAAAGAGAGAAAGAAGAGGAAAACAAGGAAAAAAAAATGGATGAAATATAAAGTATAGAAAGAGGGAGAGCATTAAAGAAAAAAAAAAGAATAAATTCTAACAAGAAATATAACATAATTATTTGAAAAGTAAAATAAATTGATTCTACCAATGATAGTAGATGTAATCATCCTTATACATACTCCAACATGATATCAAATTTATCTCAATAAGATATCACCAATCAAAAAGATAGAGTTAGGATAAGCTTTTAGTAGTAGTGAAAAGAAAGATGTAGATTAGATGAATATCGCATTAGAATAAGGCATGAAAAATATGGTCCAAACACTTCAACGATGAGCACAAATATAGATAGTTTTAGTAGTAATTGTATACACCTAAAATTGGTCTGGAGCATCTGATTAATTAAATACGAATTATTTGATTAATTATCCTAATTTCCTCTACTTTTGAATAAATAGAAATATTTATTTATATAGTTCACATCTAAATTCATCTTAATTAAATAAACAAAATTAAATACTTTGTTCGATTTAATTAACAAATCCCTATTTCAATCTATCACATCCATCTTAAATTAATTGAATAAAGATCAAAACACTTTATTGACTAATTACTATTATTCCTCTATTTAATTTAATAAACAACTATCCTATAGTTCATTTTATTAAATTATTTATCTCTCTTTTGCTAATTTAAAATAAATCAAAAATATTTGAATTAAAGCACAGAATATTCCATCTATATTTTCTCAAAAATGAATTAGATATCCTATGTCTAAACCATGTCTAAAATATGTCAAAATTAATTGATTGAAACTTCAAGGGAAGTTTTGGAGACAAATTGGAGACAAATTTGGAATTTGATCTCTCAATCCTCCTCCATCAATCCTTCCTCTTCTCTTGCCTGGTGTTTTCATGGGTAGAGACAATCTCCATCTTTCTCTCAATCTCCTCCATCTCTCACCATTCAATTCTCCAGATTGAATCTAAGCCTCTCAAAGCTTTCCCTGTGCATTTCTACAGCTAGGAAATCTATAAATATAGCCTCATTGAACCAAGAAAAGGATCTAGATAATCAAGTTTATGCACTCTTACTCTGCAAGCATTCAAGCATCAAGCATCAAGCATTCACACATCAAGCATCAAGCAATCAAGTTTTCAACCATGGCTGCCTCCTGTAGCTGCAATTATCTGTTTCAGATATGCTAGTTTACATTGTTTATCATTTAGTATTGCATTAGCATCATCTTGTTCTTTGAATAGTCATTTTAACAGTCTTATTTGCTTAAACAATCTGAGAGCAATCAGGATTTAATAAATCTTTGGAGATAGAGAGCAATATGATGCTTTTGATAGATAATTCCTTTTAATTGATTCATTTAACTTGTCTATTGATATAATGTCCTATTAAGAAGTGTCTTTTGTGCTCATTCACTTATTTACACACTTATAATTTGGTGCCCACCGTGGGGCATTAACCCCAATTCTTCCCAATTATTGCAAATTTTCTGGAAAGTATCATACAGATTCTCGGCGTGTTTTTCTTGTAGCGCTTCCGTTAAAATTTTTAGCGCTTCTTATCACTATTTTAGCGCTTTCAACTTTAGCGCTTTCGGTCACTGTTTTAGCACATCGAGAGATTTAGCGCTTCCATGGAAAACTTTGGCGCTTTGGTGTCTTGTTTCAGTGCTTTCGGGTTTTAGTGCATCAGGTAACTATTTTAGTGCTTCAGTACAATATTCCAGCGCTTTTGTAAAATCAGTCTGGATCTAACACATCCACGGCTAGATTTTATTTTTATTCACAGTTGGACTAAAATTGATCAATCTAGGATAGTCACTTCAAAGTTCCTAAAATATATCAATCCTAGGATAGTCACTTTCTTGTTTTTCTTAAAGAAAATCTATCAATCCTAGGATAGTCATCACATTCTTAGAGTACAAATTAAAAAGAACAAACATGATTTTTGTGAAGCAAAACCTTCACTTAGATTAGAAAATTTCTTTTTGGGCTTAAAACAAGAGAAACTTATATGTTTTGCTTGTGGTGATTAGGCTTATGCTCTCCCCTTAACTGGGTGACCAAAGTGCTAGATTCACTTTTACTTCATGTCATTTATGCTTTATTAAATCCTTTAGCAGGCCTGCCGTAGTGGGAAAAAGTACTCACCCTACGAGAACGACCTAAGTGGGAACAACCAAAGCCAAGTTTTCCAACCCACTATAATAAAAATGCAAGTTTTTGATGAAAGTCCAATTTGATAGTAGTGAGCAAGATAACCATCCCCAAAATCTTTATTCTAAAGATTGGGAGGTCTCCTGAGGGAGTTTATCTATTTTTCGCACCGAACGGAAACCCTATCTACGAACCATAGAGTAGTTTCTCGCCGAGTCAGTATCCATACATTGTCATACTCACAGTGCAAGGGGAGGGAAGAATCTGCCTCCAAGGCACTCACCATATAATTACCAAGGACCGCTTGCTCAAGGGATTGGATATCCACTTCCGTCACTTTGAATACGTGTCTGGCAACGACAAAAACATGGGTGCCCTCAAGGGGGTGACACGGCTGTGTGAGTCAATGTAATTCAAGATGTGGGCTGTGAATATAATGATGACCTACTTGTCCTTAAGTGTGAGTCTGTTTGATTTGTGTACAATTGTCAAAACAACCCGTCCAAATCAATAAGAATCATTCATGATTCTTGAACATACACAATATGTTCATTTAAAAATATTCACAATTGCTTGTATGTTTTCACAAATTCATTTAAATCAGATTTAAGATCATCCTGAAAACCAACAAAGTCAAGCTATATCAGAAAATCCATGCTGCGAAAGTGGAAGTCCACCACATTTGTCAAGAGAAAAATCAAAGTCACAAAACCCAAGAAACCTCTCAGTTATAAAATAAATTGAGAAAACAACGTTTTCTATATCAAAATCGAAAACTCTTCTTACAACATAGAACATTCATTCATCGATATCACGATTTTGCTAGGGGTCACACATTAGATTACGCGGTAGAACCACTCTATTCACAAGCCTTCTATCAAAGAAGAGATCTCACTCAATATCACAACCGTAGTCAGTGCATACATCCTTCTTATCTTCCGCAATCCCTGATACAATACGCCACAAGGCCATATCAGATTTTACAATAGAGAGTCGTAAACTTCTATTTTTAAGCATTCTAGAAACCTGTTTCAATGCTTCTCGTCACTATTTTAGCACTTCCGAAATAGCGCTTTTGTGCACTATTCCAGCGTTTATAGTCTATATTTTAGCGATTTCATTGAAACAACGCTTTTATCAAATTCTATAGCACTTCCATACACTGTTTTAGCACTTCTGTAAAGTAGCGCTTCTATCATTTTCTATAGCGCTTTCGAGCACTATTTTAGTGCTTCAGAACTCTGTTCTAGCGCTTCTATCCTTTGTTTTAACGCTTTCAAAATAGAGAGTTCAAAATTTTTACCATTCAATCAGTCTGTCATTTTATTCACAGTTTTCATCAGAACCAAATTTCTTTTTATCAGAATCACTGTCTATAGACCGAAAACAGATAGGTTTATACAAACTTTCAATCTTATCAACTAAAACAAGATCTTGCAAATCACAAGTGTCAAAATCAAATACACAATCGGTTACTGCACTGAAGTTTCATCATCAGGATATTATCATCCTTCATCACAAAACTAAGTATAGTAATCAAATTTTTAACATAGCCAAATCAATAAGATTAGTCATCTTATTCAACTTTGTTAAAAGTTCAAATTGACATTTTCCAGCAAATAAGATCAACATTTCGGAAGAAAGGGTAAAATTTTGTATGCCAATCTTCACTAGGTCCCAAAAACAGAGACTCTTAGAGCAAGAAATTTTAAAATCACAAGCAATGGCAGAGGAAAATCCTTGGAACAATCTGAACTAAAACGATAAAAATGAAATAACTCTAGAGGACATCCAAGCAGCTCAACAAGATCCCAAGTTTCATATATTTATGGAAAAGATTCTAGAACAAGATATGGAGAAATATCTTTTGATGTTGGCTGAATCAGGTGCCAAACTTCCCAAAGACTTTGACGTAAACCATCTGAAGGAAGCACCTAGCACAAGTGAGAATGAAATTTTGCAACTGGCACAAATGATAGATCCAGTTGCCACTTTAACATCTCAAATGCAACTATTACAACAAAAAATACAAGATATGATGAAAGGGACTACCAAAAGATATGCGATACAGGACATTTTTCCTTATCCTTTCGACGCAACAGTCGGCTTGATACCTTTTCCAAGACATTGTGAGATCCCAAAATACGATAAGTATAATGGAAGAACGGATCCAATTGATCACATCAGAGAATTCAAAATAATGAGTCTTGAGCTTGCCCAAGAGGAGACTTAAGGCGACTATTCCCAAGGAGTTTGGGAGGATCATGCATGGAGTGGTTTTCGAAGTTAAAACCCGGTATCAAAACTTTTGAGGAACTCGTCAACAGATTTATCTCTCAATACTCCTTCAACATCCAACACGATGTAACAATCAAGGATCTTTATAATCTAAAGCAAAACAAGGGTGAAACATTCTTATCTTTTCTCCAAAGATGGCGACGCTTGTTCGCTAGATATCCTAGATCTATTCTTGAGGAAGAAAAGATAGAGTTGTTTATTGACAACTTAATAGAAGAAATGAGTTATATACTTGAACTACAATGTCCTCCCACGTTCGAGAAAGTCATCAAAAACAGTTTTAAAATTGAGGAAGCATTGGTCAAAAGAGGATTTATCAAATATTTCAACGATAAATCAAACAACACAGGTAACTCCTCAAATCAATACTCAAGCAGTGATAAGCAAAAATTTTGGCAAAATAATTGCAACACGACTATCAACGAAACAAGAAATGATTCCTCAAATGTCAAACCGGTTTTTAACTTGACAGCATCTACATCAAAAAATCAAAACAATGATCAACTTTTCAAGCCAAATATCATACATAACAACGAGATTGTCAAGACACAACCATATCAGAAACCATCAAATCGGCGAAGGTTCACACCTTTAGGCCAATCGATAGAATCCGCAATGAAAGAACTAGTCGCTAGTGGCCTTATCACTGCAAGAGAGGCCCAATTCTGGGATCCTAAGGTCAAACCACCATGGTGGAATGATGTTGATTATTGCAACTTCCATAATAACAAGGGTCAAAAAACTAACGATTGTATGGAGTTGAAACACGCAATACAAGATTTGATTGACAACAATAAAGCATACGTGGAAACACCGCAAAACAACAACAATCACTCGGATTTCAAAGACCCTTTGCCAAACTATGACAAAGGAGCATCTTCATCTTCAAAAAACAAAGGGAAAAATATCAACCATGTCTTTGACACAACAATCCTTTGTCTATCTGGAATAGAGAGTGATCACACAGTTGGTCACAACATTGACGGACCCAAAATCAACAACACTACTCCATTGGACTTGCTCCCAAACATATCAAACTCTAATAATCAAATCAATGTCTTAAAAATTAGAGACCATCAAGAGCATCAACTATTAAATGTAATGACTAGGGGACAAGCCAAGTTCATGTTAAAAGGAATTGGGTCTACGCACGCAGTTCCACCTCCATCACACTATAACATCATCGATCAACTGCAAAACATTCTTACTCAGATATCGATACTAGAACTCCTTAAAATATCACCATCACATAAGGAGGTTCTCGAACAAGATTTAGTTTCCACTATGGTACCAAAGAATCTAGATGTGTTTCAATTTCAAGCTATGGTGGGACATTTGAATACCCCACATTGTCTATCATTCTTCGAACAGGATGATATTTCATTAAACCATCCCCATAATATTGCACTCCATATTGAGGTCTTAATCCATAATCACCACATCAAGAGAGTCTTAATAGATGGGGGAGCGGGTCTAAATATTTGCACTCTCAAGTTAATCCATGCACTAGGATATTCAGATGATGCTATTGATTCTCGCAGAAAAATGACTATCAAAGCATATGATGAAGAAGAGAGATCGTCTAAAGGCTTGATTGTATTACCCATCCAAGTGGGGCCCATGATGAAACATATCGCATGTCAAGTGTTGGAGAAGGAATTAACATACAACATTCTCTTAGGCCGACCATGGATCCATGAAATGAAAGTTGTACCTTCGACATATCATCAATGTTTGAAGTTCCCCGTAAATGGATGAGAGGTGACTATATCTACTGATTACAATCACCCTCAACATTGTGACACCCTTAGGATCTCTCAAGATACCTTCATACCACACAACAGGGAACCATCATCATCCAAAGATGAACAATGTCTAAGCATCACTACTAAATGGGTAGAAAAGAAGGTTAAAGAAAAAGAGACAAGTCCAGTTGAAATTCAATCAACAGATAAACCGGATCAAAAAAATTCTTAAGATCAAATCCAACTGAAGGACAAAGGAATGGGAACATATTTTATGGAGCAATTTCTTAACCTATCATAGTTAATGCCATCTCCTAGAACATATGGTCAACCGTCTATGATCAAGTCTCAAACATCAATACCAGTTACGGCTCTAGACAAAAGGTTTGTCAAAAAGGGTACAATAGAGGATGAAAAAAGTAACAAAGCAATCCTGGATTGTCTATACAAAGATGAGGAACCCTCTACATCAGATAACAGTATCAAAAATGTCACCATTAACACCGATAAATATGGAAAAGGAAAGGCTATTTTAGAAAAAATGGGATATGAAGGACAAGGACCCATTGGATTAAGAAAGGATGGAATCACAGAGCCTATTACACCCCTCACTCTCCACACAAAAGAGAAGTCGGGACTAGGATATTCTGATGAAGACAAGCAGGAGCTAACAAAGATAGCTGTAGAAAATATCCTTCAATTTCGGGATGGATCCGAAACAGACTCAAATGAATATGAGTGGGCATTGTATTCTGATCTATTTTTCATTGATATTCCAGTCGATGTGATTCAAAAATATGCACCAACGCATGAGGAGGGCCAAGGATCTAGGTCTAGACCACTCATGGAAGGTTCACTAGATATCGATGATTCGAGTTGGGACAAGCAGACTTCGAGTGGACTAGGTGATCTGGAAGAAAGTACCATCACGGAACTCAATATCCCAATAAACGATTATGATGAAATGGTTTTCCACAACCTTACATCCATCGTCTTGCAAAAATCTGATAACCAAATGCCATTAATCCATCCTGAACTCATTGACTGGGAGCCTATCGAACCTTTGAATATACCAATATTTACAAACGATGATGCCATCATAAAATTCCTATGTCATGTTGAACCTAGTACAACTTCTGTCTGTAATACTCGTAACAACACGACTCGGCAGGAGGGTGTCAAATCTTCCAGTTGCAAAAATAACAACAGGGAAAATAGATCTAATGGTGAAAACCATTCTATGGTGGCATTAGATTTGGAAAAAGTAAAAATAAAGAATGCATCTAACAGTGAAAACCTTTCTGAGGCACTGAAGGATGGAAGATTTGACACTCTTCCAGAACACTATCATGAAAGATCATCAGTCCTAGTGGAACCGACACAGTCTGTGAATATTGGCACTGAAGACAAGGCAAAAATCCTACATCTGGTGGAATCCATGACAGAACAAGAAAGACCAGAATTCATCCAATTCTTTAAACAAAGAAGCATCAACTTCGCTTGGTCATATTCCGATATGCCAGGCTTAGACTCAAATCTGCTTATGCATCACTTGTCTTTGCCCGCAGGAATCAAGCCTGTTAAGAAAAAATTAAGAAAAATGCATCCTCACATCGCATTGATGGTCAAAACGGAGCTAAAGAAATTATCGGATGCTGGATTCATATGGTCTATAGATTATGTCGAATGGATATCAAACTTTGTACCTATTTCAAAGCCAAACAATAGTATCAGAATATTTATAGATTTCAAGGACCTAAATAAAGCATGTCCGAAGGATTATTTTCCACTACCAAACATAGACATCATCATGGACTTAAGAGTTGGGCATGCCATGTTGTCAATCATGGAAGGTTTCTCAGGATACAATCAGATAAAAATAGCTCTTGAAGATCAGGAAAAGACAGCTTTCACATGCCCATGGGGAACCTTCTACTGGAACGTCATGCCATTTGGTCTAAAGAATGTAGGAGCCACTTATCAAAGAGCAATGACGACAATCTTCCATGATATGATGCACACCTTCATGGAGGATTATGTGGATGAAATTTTGGAAAAATCTACTACTAGAGAAGGACATCTGCATATCCTAGACAAAATCTTCACATGGATGGAGAAATTCAAAGTCAGGTTAAACCCCAAGAAATGTGTCTTCGGGGTCACATCAACAAAACTGCTAGGGTACATTGTCTCAGAAAAAAGCATAGAAGTGGATCCAGCAAAAGTAAAAGTAATTATGGATATGCCACCTCCTAGGAACATAATTCAACTCAGATCACTACAGGGAAGGCTCCAATCAATCAAGAGATTCATCTCCCAGCTAGCAGATAAGAGTCGTCCTTTTAATCATCTATTGCATAAGAAAATTGTTTTCAAATGGGACGAAGGGTGTGAAACAAAATTCAATCAAATCAAGCAGTATCTAATGTCACCACCCATTCTCATGCCACCCAAGAAGGATGGCTACTCATATTGTACATTGTGATGACTGGAAAAGTGGGTCATGCTATTAAGTGAATTTGGCATTCAGTATGTAGAGAGAAAGGCAATCAAGGGATAGGAAATCATTGAACAATTAGCAGAGGCTCCTCTACCAGATGCAGATATTCTGACAATAATGCCCCAACAATGGGTATTATATTTTGATGGATCATATACACATAGAGGATCAGGAGTAGTGATCTTATTCATCTCTCCACAAGGACACACCATTCCAAAATCATATCAATTAATGTTCCAATGTACAAATAATGTGGCAAAATATGAAGCATTAATCATTGGGGTCAAGACAAAAATTCAGTGGAAAATCACAGACTTACAGGTATATGGGGATTCTCAAGTAGTCATTTATCAAGTAAATGACGAATATCAAACAAAAGATGAGAATTTGAGGCCCTACAAGAAACAAATAGATAATCTGAAACAATCCTTTGTCAGTATCAAGTTTGATCAAATCCTAAAAGCTGAGAACAAAGCTGCGGACACTATAGCTAGAATTGCTTCATTACTACAATTGCCTGAGAAATGTGTTTGTTATGAGTTTATGGTAGAAAAAGTATCATGTCCTTCCCATAATAATCAAGAATCCGCTACCATTTGCCATATCGAAACCACATAAACCTCCATCTATGAAACAATCTATCCCTATCTGATAAACAATGTCCTTCCTCCTGACTTATCCAAGAACCAAAAATGAAACTTCATCCGCCAATCCGCAAGACATACTTTAATCACCGACATACTTTATCGTCGAGGTCTTGATGGTACTTTACTCTGATGTCTAGAACACAACGAATCTGAAATGGCCCTACAAGAGGTTCATGAGGGTATTTTTGGTACTCACTCGAGTGGGATGACTCTATCTAAGAAACTCCTCCGTTTGGGATATTATTGGCCATGCATGGAGAAAGAATCCTATCAGTTTGTTAAGAAATGCCAAAAAAGTGTCAGATTCATAGCAATTTGATTCATGCACCAACACAAGAATTGCATCCCTTCACATCGGGGCCTTGATCTAGTAGGAAAAATCAATCCATCTTCATCTAATGGACACAAGTTCATTATAAGAGCTATAGAATATTTCACAAAATGGATTGAAGCAGTCCCGCTAACTACCATCATTGGGAAACAAATTTCCTCTTTCATTTTGAACTACATCATATGTCGGTATGGAATCCCTCAATCCATTATCACTAATAATGGACGATCTTTCAAGAATCAAGATGTCCAAGAGCTATGTGATAAATTTCATATCCAACATCAGTTTTCAACACCGTACTATCCTCAAGGGAATGGCCACGCAGAGGCCTCAAACAAAACAATACTCAAAATTCTCAAAAAGATGGTTAACAATGTTGGACGTGATTGGCATGTTCAACTCAATCATGCACTATGGGCCTACAGAACAAGCATCAAAACACCAATGGGAGCTACACCATATGCCTTGGTATATGGGTCAGAAGCCATATTGCCAATTGAAGTTGAGATTCCATCCCTTCGTGTATCACTCGGACGTATCATATCAGATGAAGACTATAGGGTCTCTAGACTGCAAGAACTAGAGTTGTTGGATGAACATCGTCAACAAGTTGTTAATCATCTAACGGCTTATCAACAAAGGATGTCAAGAAGTTACAACCACAGGGTAAATCCACGGGTCTTTCAAATTGGTGACTTGGTTCTAAAAGAAAACCCTAGGAATCAGCAAGACAAAGAGAAGAAAGGAAAATATGAGCCTAACTGGCTTGGTCCCTTTATCATCACATTAGTATATGAATCAGGTGCATATCAGCTATCAACGTCAGAAGGGGATTTGTTTGATGAACCTATCAACACTATTCATCTCCAAAAATTATATGCTTGAATCTCCTAGTGCACGGGTCAAACTTCTGAATATTTTTTCCTTGATGAAAACCTAGCAAACAGGCATCTTGGCAACACAAAAATATATTAAAAATAAATAAACAAATAAACAAAAACAAAAAAGCAAAAAAAAATACAAAAACATAGGTTTGTGTCAGTCGAACTACGTGGTCTCTACGTGTGTAACATAGGCAAGGCTAATCTTAAATCAGCCCCCGAGACCCCTAAGATAGGTTACTAGGTTAGGCCTTTGGTCCAAAATCTCGAAAATCCAAAAAATCATAAAATCAGGATGGATGATCTAATCTGAATAATGAATAAAACACTCTAAGTAAACACTGGATAAAATAACTTTTGATTATCATTTCTTTAGATTTTTTCAATGATGTATTGAACTAGAGAAACAAGGAAAAAGAATGATGTTTTTATTATCTGTTGTCTGTAAGTTATTCATATAAATGTATGAATTGTCAGGGGATGTGCTATGCAAATGTATCACCGATGACATTCAGAATTCACACATTGAAATGATTAACCACTACCTGTTTATGCAATGAATTCTCAGGTCATCTCGGTTCAATCATACCTAGATGCTTGTGTTCGCTTGCAATATCAAAAATCAAAAATCATGAAAGAAGTACTCAGGTCATCATTGGTCTAACATATACCATTGACGCTTGTATTCACTTTCAACATTCAATAAAGCTCTATGATGACAAAAAGAAAAAGATATTGTTAAAATGATAATCGTTTTGCATATAGTTGCATGTTAAAATTAGATTACATTCTTCATTTTGCATTATCTGTAGAATATTTGTTGCATAAAGGGTTCCAATAAATGATTATCTAATCCACAAATCAGACTGAGTATACTTGACATAAATCCAAAAATCATCAAAAACATGTAGGAATGATCATCTATTCATTTTGTTTGATCATTACATCATCCATTTTGTCATTCATACATCCAATAAATTATGAATTACATTATACCATAAGTACATCCTATTCATTTTTACCATTATTCTCATTACATCATTACACTATCATCTATCCAACACAAATATGCATACATTATTTACCATCCATACATTTAAAAAATAAAATAATGTCATTATTATCATTCATCATAAGATCATCATTTTTATCATCATCATATTAACATAAAAAAAAAACATTTATCCATCCATCCATACATATTATCACATTTTGGGCATCCATATAGATCATCATTAGGAGACTCATACATCACATCATACATCCATATATCATCTATTCTACACATACATTTATCCTTACATCATTACAACAAAATAAAATCATCGCATATTGCATACATCACATAATAAATGCATCCATCACATAAAAATCACAAACCATCATCATATCATATCAACTGCATCTCATATATATATGAAGTGTCAAGTATACAATGAAGTCTGGTCTAAAAATACATCATCAACAATAAGCGACATCGTAATATACATCATGAAGGCTCACAATAGCATCTATGATCTGCTATTGCCAAAGTGTGCGAGACCAACAAGACTTATACCACCACCAGAAGGACCAGTACCACCACCACCCCCGGAGGAACCAGGATCTATGGGATCTCTACATGGAGGTTGTGTCACCCCCTCGCTCACTGGCCATGTATGTGTCCACCCAGATCTCGACGGGGCATAACTGACTCTACGCTCATGAGGCACTGCATCATGATATCTGCCTCTATAGAACTCTGCCTCTCGACCAACCCACAGAACCTCTCTCATGTAATCTCCTAGAGAGGTGCCATCAGCCACTCTCTAGAGAGTCTCCGCTGTCTCCTGTGCCCTCTAGGCAATCTGTCGAGGACTGTCTCTCTAAGCTGTCAAAGTGGCCACCTGCGTTTGTATGGCGACCAATTGTCCCTGCACCTGTGCTAAGGCCTGGGCATGAGCCTAAGCCTGTGCCTGCATGTGAGTCTAAGTCTGCATAAGCATACCCCGAGCCTATACCAATTGCCCCTTTAAAGTCTAGACCTGTGCCTGGAGCCCAGCTATCTGTCTCTATTGATCCACTGCTGGCACTATCACCGCTTGCCTCTTGCAAGGCCTACTGGAAGATGGAGCACTATTGATAGCTGGCCCTGCCCCTCTGTCTCCTCCACTGCTGTCATCACTATTGTTGTCACCACTACTACTGCTCTCTGAGCTACTACCTGATGGAGAATCATCTCCACCCCCACTATCTGTAGAACCCTCTGCCACATCCTCCTCTACAGGTAAAGGTGTCAGCTCGTCTGGAATGGTGATACGAGGATGTGGAACCAAGGCCAGGAATGCGGCATACTCCTTAGTAACCGGCGCATCTGCAATATCCCTTCGCATATCCTAGGGTGATGGCTACAGTGCTCTATATCCCTCTACTAGGGTATCATATGATAGACGGGGACCCCAATCAGGAATATCCATTCGTCGTCTTGCATAGTGGGCAACTCCCTGTGGCATACACTGCACAACGTCATATTGTCGGTAAACTCAGCGCAGCAAAAATCTCTCTAGAACAAATGGTGTATGACCAATGAAAAACATGGAATCACAAAGGAATCCCAACACTGCATCATCCCTCATCCCACTACTCACAGTCGAGGTATGGGCACCAGGTAACTATCTCTGTATCGTTGAAAACCCGCCTCCAGTGCTCTAACTTGCCCATACGGGCCTATGTGAACTGACCACTATATCAGAAAATGTAAGGTCTACCGGCTGGTCTGTCTGCAACTGGAAAAGGCTGAGTAATAGCAAAGTGCTCCCATTCCCACACCTGTAACAGGGTCATCCCTACTGATAAGCTCCTAGCTCCAAGGTACACAACTGATAGTAGATCATGATAAAGATGTGCCAGCATGCACATCCCCCATGCATATCTGGTATCGTGTACCATCATGCTCTCAAGAGTCCTACCCCAACCAACGAGGAATCCCTTTGACCTACAATCAGGGCAAAGGAAACCTCCAATGAATCCAGCTAGCACTGCTAGTAGTGTAGTGTAAGAGTCGGCAATCCTCCTCCACTAAGCACTCAGACCCGCAATGTCCTGATCCTGAAACACTCTACAAAGATCATCTCTACCGCAGGTCCCATGGGAATCATATATGATGATCTCACCCATAAATGGAATACGCAAAATATGCCACACATCCTCAGGTATGACCGTCATCTCACCAGTAGGTAGGTGAAAGGTGTTGTGGTCACTATGCCACCTCTCAGCCAATGCAGTCAACAGACCCCGATTAATCCTAATCTGGGGCATATCAAGCAAGCTAGTAAGGCCACATCGGCCTATCACCTGAAGCTCATCTAGTGTCAGATGAGGTATCAATTCTTTCATCTGTGGAAACCTCTCTCACATCTGGAGAGTACCCAAATCCTCCTATCATCACATTGAAAAAATTCACAAATCAATGATTTATGCCAAGAAATCAAAAGTCATTCTACTATCAAGTCTATTTCAAAAAACTTTGGTATGAATTTTCAATCAAAATTCATGGGCGATCATCAACCTCACCTATCATGAGGTTCATCAAAACAATATCTAATCTCGCCTATCATGAGATTTATCGGATACTAAATCATTTCCTCGCCTATCATGAGGATCATCATAAATAGGATTTTCTTCTCGTCTATCATGATAAGTCAGTCTTATTTAAAATCATCAATCCAACTCATCAAGCATTTGGATTATCAATCATACCACTCCAAAGAATGGACATGATCAGAATTGGCAAAATCAAGGTTCACTAAGTCAAAATTTTCAATTCTGACATGGAAGCACTAAAACAGGCTTCCAAAGTGCTAAAGTCCTAAAGCGCTACTTTATCAATTAGAAGCACTAAAATAGGCACCCTAAGCGCTAAATATCGAAAGCGCTATTTCAGCACTCCGATGCGCTAAAACAGGCATGTGAAGCGCTAAAAGTCCCGAAGCACTTATTTACCACATCAAAGTGCTACAACAGTCCGTCTAAGCGCTGCTTTACCAGAAGTGCTAGAACAGACCATGAAAGCGCTAATCTACCGAATTAAAGCGCTAAAAGTCTCAAAACGCTAAAATCCAATATCAAAGCGCTAATTCTTAACTCCTAAGCGCTAAATCACTGAAAGCGCTACATTACCCTCTAGAAGCGCTAGAGTTTTTAACGCAAGCGCTAAAACTCAAAGCACTACTCTACCTACTGGAAGCGCTACACCGGAGTGTAAGTGCTACAGTGTGGCTTGAAAGTGCTAAAACAACCTAAAACACGCCTAAACTATAAAATGCATAAAAAAATAGAAAATGTGTGAATTACGAGGAGGTTAAGGGGTAAATACCGGAGGTCCATACGCAGTCAGCTGTCGGTGACGTCGAACACGCTCGAATCGGTGAGTGTGGTAGGGGATAGGCATCTTGCTCCAACTGGCATAAAAGTCTCTGTCACAAATATTTTTAAACTCAAAAAGTGAAAATGAATTGGAAAATGACCTTTTGGAGTATTTATAATTTTTGGAAAGGTATTTTTGGTGGATTTTTATTATCTTTTAATTAATTTTATCTAGGAAATTAATTAGAAACTCGTCTACGGGCTAGATTTTTTTCATTATTTGTCGGGAGATAAATTATTTCATCATCGAAACATCAGAAAATCATCAGAAAATCATAAAAATTCAAAAAAATTCTAAAAATCATCAGATCATTATTTATCTCCCGAGGGGGCATATTATCATCCATCATCTGAAAATCAATGTTTGGAGCATTTCTGGGGCATACGGAATTTTTTTTATTATCATCGATCCTGGCAGTAGCAGCAAAATTTTCTTCGAAGCAACGCGTAAACACATCACTTCGAAGAGGGGCAAAATGTATACACCTAAAATTGGTCTAGAACATCCGATTAATTAAATACGAATTATTTGATTAATTATCCTAATTTCCTCTACTTTTGAATAAATAGAAATATTTATTTATATAGTTCACATCTAAATTCATCTTAATTAAATAAACAAAATTAAATACTTTGTTCGATTTAATTATCAAATCCCTATATCAATATATCACATCCATCTTAAATTAATTAAATAAAGATCAAAACACTTTATTGATTAATTACTATTATTCCTCTGTTTAATTTAAAACAACTATCCTATAGTTCATTTTATTAAATTATTTATCTCTCTTTTGCTAATTTAAAATAAATCAAAAATATTTGAATTAAAGCACAAAGAATATTCCATCTATATTCTCTCAAAAATGAATTAGATATCCTATTCTAAACCATGTCTAAAATATGTCAAAATTAATTGATTGAAACTTCACGAGAAGTTTTGGAGACAAATTGGAGACAAATTTGGAATTTGTTCTCTTAATCCTCCTCCATCAATCCTTCCTCTTCTTTTTCCTAGTGTTTTCATGGGTAGAGACAATCTCCATCTTTCTCTCAATCTCCTCCATCTCTCATCATTCAATTCTCCAAATTGAATCCAAGCCTCTCAAAGCTTTCCCTATGCATTTCTATAGCCAGGAAATCTATAAATACAGCCTCATTGAACCAAGAAAAGGATCCAGATAATCAAGTTTATGCACTCTTACTCTACAGGCATTCAAGCATCAAGCATCAAGCAATAGTGTTTTCAACCATAGCTGCCTCCTGTAGCTACAATTATCTATTTCATATATGCTAGTTTACATTGTTTATCATTTAGTATTGCATTAGCATCATCTCGTTCCTTGAATAGTCATTTTAACAATCTTACTTGCTTAAACAATCTAAGAGCAATCAGGATTTAATAAATCTTTGGAGATAGAGAGAAATATGATGCTTTTGATAGATAATTCCTTTGAATTGATTCATTTAACTTGTCTATTGATATAATGTCCTATTAAGAAGTGTCTTTTGTGCTCATTCACTTATTTACACACTTAGAGTAATAAGAGCTTCTTATATAGAAATAGTAATACAAGGGTTGTTAATTCACATAAGTAGTTGAGAGAAAGAAAAATAAAATATTAAGAAAACAATTATAATGGAATATAGAAAGTAAAAGGTAAGTCACAAAGAAATAGAGAAATGGATGATACAACTAGGACTAACAACTCAAGACTCTAAATGATACTTATTATTACATATCTATATTGTATTACTACTACACCAACTTATTTTAAATAAGTTTTCCTTACATGAATCAAATAGATTCCTTGGAATCCTAAATCTTATAATCTCAACTAGTTAAAAATTTATGATAGATGTAGATGGTTCATAGTTTTTGTAACTCTAGATCATACAAAACCAACATAACAAATTGAGTTGATAGAGAATAAGGAAAAGAAACTCAAAGGAATGAGTTAGGGTTGGAAATGAATACATATATGGTATTTTTGTCTAAGATTCTCCATTGAGCATAAAGAGTTACTCCTATGCTAGTGGAACCAACCATACTAGTGGTTGTAGACAAATCATATGTAAAAAATGTTAGCCATGACATAGAAAGTACAAAATATGATAAAAACTAGGAGGGCAAGAATGAGAAAGTAAATTCTACCTATAAACATCTCCTATCCTAGGCTTATAATTAGATAGAGAACGATGTCTTTAGGAAAATATAAAGCTTTAAGCCTCTAGAGGATGTTGATAGGTTAATAATTGCAAACATAATAAACCAATAGTCACTAAAAGATAAGTGCAATAGATAGTAACATGCAGTAAATCTACAACACATCTAGGAGATCACATATCTCTATGTATGTACATATATAAGAGATATAAGATATGAATAAGTACAATATAGAAGAGAGGAAGAAGCTACCAAAGAAGATGTGGTGAATGTAGATCAATGTTTGTGATAAATATTGTGTAATGTGAAATATATATATATATATGAATATATATCAATCTTATGTGTATAAATGTGTAAAATTACTTTAATATTTATGTTATATAGCTATATTATTTATTGCACTATTTCTGATTTCTTCCTAATGCACTACCTTGAATATTTTTTGTTAATAATAGTCACATGTAAGAACCCAAACACTAGTTGTGCACACACCCTCTTCAGAGCCCACTAATTCATGTTTCTAAAAATGGGTATGTGCAGGATCATGATGGGCCAATTAAATATTTGAATGTTTTACCACTAGGTGCAAAAAAGACTACACATGCCCCATTGCCTTCCTTATTATAGGCACCATCAAAGTACATCTGCTAGATGCCAATTTCATCTCAGTGAGCTGTAGTGCCAATTGGATCATTGTTTTGCAACTCTACTTGTGATTTTTCAATTCTAAAGCTTCCTAGATCCACATCAAAAATAAATTCATCAAATTAGGATCAATGTGTTGTATCACCTACTCTGATCAAGGTTATATGTATTTAATTTAAATTCCCTTCCATTTATGGGTATGTTTGTGTATGATAGGTCCAACTATACATTTCCTGCAACTACAATAGTCTAGTTCCTGGATAACAACATGCCATAATATGGAGGTGTGTCTACCAAAGTGAGATTAGTTTTCTATGTAACTTCAGGGTAGGAAGCTATCTTCAATTCTACATCCCACATGACTCCAACAACAGGGATGGATCTATTATCCATCGCATAGCATTTCCCATATGTAGTATCCACCCACAAGCCCAATTCTCTCATGACCACCATAGGCATGTGATATTTATTTCTGCTCTCGAATCACTCATGCAATTTTTTACCAGTTTATTGTTGATCAATAATGTAGTATAGAATTGATCTACCTAAGAAGGATTCTTTGTTAAGGTGTCACCAAGATAGACCTCAAGAGTCTATGATTTCCTGACCAACATTATTGATTTGGGTTTCACCTTTTTCTAATTTATCTTTATCTTTGTTCTGGCTTTGCTACTTATTGGGTACATTTTGTGAGCACTATCTCTATATTCATCTACCTTCATCATCTCCAACAATCGCACTGACATCTTGATCTGAGATAATGTTTGTGCTATTTCAAATGAAAGACCAGTCACCACTTTTTTTACCTTTTCTACCTTAGTCTAACCCTTTTCCTTTGTTTGCTACTTAGCATTGTCTTTTATCTTATCCTGATCAATTTTTGCTATTTCTTTTGGTGCATTTTTCTAAGTGTTTTCTTTTTCACCCTTTGGCTACCTAAAATGTCCTTATTCTTTTTTTGATCCTTTATCAATAAACCCCTTGGTGCTCCCTTATCTATATTTATGGTTCTATTCCTTAGATTATAATTACTTTTAGCTTGTGCCACAATAGCCATTTTAAGATCTTCTATCTCTTCTTCATTTGGTTTCCTTGATTGGGTTTGGTTTGACTACTATCTAGTGGCACTAGACTGATAACCTTTTATATTGTCATCCTCTTGATCTGAAAATATTTCTTGTTGGCCCATGTGAATATTGTATTTTTGATTGTTCACATCATATTCAAATCCCTCCTCTTCTAAGGATGAGTATTCCTCTTGGACTTTATAAAGTCTAGAGGCCATCATATTTAACATGTGGTCCCCCTTTTCTTTCTCATATTGCATCTCATGATCTCCCTGAATTGATTGTCAAACTATGAAATATTCAAGAGCATGGGGTAAATTACATGGAACACACCATGGAGTATTTTCTATCATGTTGGTCTCATGCCTCCTTAATGGGTCTGGAGTTTCTTTACCTATTTTTTTCCTTTCATCATTGATGATTGGCCTTCCATCCTTCCAATTTGTCTTATAAGGCATATCATGTAGCCTTAGTTTATCATTCTTGTGCTGATTATACTGCTTATGTTGTTGGGTGCCTATGTTTTGCAATTATTTAGCATCATCCCTTCTTCCTATCTTCCCTAATGCTTTTCTATTACTTGTAATGTTTAAAGTATCTCTAAAAGCCTTTGAAGGAGTAGGGGGATTTCTAGTCCTAATTTCATACCTAGTCTTAGGATTAAATGTGTTTAGGTAAAATACCAGGCACATAGGATCTGGAGGCTTCAAATCGATTGAGATTTTATAGAATGTTTTTGTAAATCTCATATTAAAATCAGCCACTAACTCATTAAAGTTCTTTTGGATGTTTTTTAGTTCATGTAAGGAAAATTTTGGGTCATACTGATTTCCATATTGTTCCTCAAATTACCTCTTAAAATCTTCCCAAGAACTAATTGAAGCATCTGGTAGGTTCTTATACCAATCCCTTGCATCTTCAATCAAGGAATGCATAAATAAATTCATGGAAAAATATTCATATTGTACATCAAAAATATCCATGATTGTCTCAAATGTGCTTGTGTGATCTTCTCCCTAAATTGAATGATTCCTAGAGAATTTCGGGATTGCATTTCTTATATCATTATCAATTAGATTTGGAAAAGCTTGAGTTTCCAAAAAATTCAAGCTATCTAAACCTATCTATATTCATGGGTCCTCTTATAAAAGGGTTTTGGTTAGGCTAGTATTGTTGATGTTGATTTCCTTATTGGGATTGGTAATTATACATACTTTGATGGATGTTTTGAGTAGGACCTCCATGATAGTGAATGTTTCCTTAAGTGTTTTGATTGCCCTAGTGTAGATTTTAGTTATGATTCTGATGTCTTACCCTTCCCTGACCAGGTGGGACTAGCGAAGAATTATTCATGTGTAGATCATTTGGTGGATTTCAAACTTGCATTGTAGGCACCTTTTGTTGCACATAAGTTGTATTGCTTGTATTGCATGAATTCCCTATAGTTTGGTGGGATGTTTATGGGATATTAGAACCACCTTTGTTTTGATTGTAAGTAGGTCCATTCTATACCATAATGGATGTAACTTGGTTGTTTAGTTCACAAATTTGTTGGGCCATTGCTTGCTTCTGTTCGAGTAATTTAAGCATTTCTACTTGTTTTTTCATTTGATCAATCCTTTATTCCACCTCTTGGTAGGTTTTTCCTCCCATTATGGTAGAGCCCTGTTGAGAGTTCTCATGGTCTCTTTGTGCATCTACTCACCTCACTTCATAATCTATTTGAGTATATAATTCACTCATCTTTTGGGGGTGCGGTTTGAAGTAATGAACAATATTCTAGAAGCTATCTTGTTCATGTTGGTTATGAGGGTTCCTTGGTGGGAACCTTTCATTATTGTGAATTTTTGATCCATGCAAAGGGTTTTTGTACATTATGAGGGGCTACTCTAATGTGTTTCCTTGATCATTATGGGTATTTTTTTGTACTTCTATAACCTTAGGAGGACTTGATGTGGTTTCCCCTTTTTTAGTGGCAATTTTTGAAATATGGGGGACCTTGAACCATTCCTCTTTGTCCATTTTGTGTTGTCTTTATTTGGGCTTCCTTTATGCAAGGATCTTCTACCTTCCATATTGGGTGATAGTGTGATACTTTGATGTCTGAAGCCTATTATTTTTGAATTGATACTCAGTTGATTACTCATACACAACTTCTCAGATATTTTTGACTAGATTCGCCACCTCTCTTAGAGAGGAATGATTTTCTAGGTTTTCTCCGTGCCAACAGATTTATATATTTTTTTCAATCCTTGACTCTATCAAGATGGTCTTCTACCAAGTTTTCTCAAGTTGTCCCCATTAGATTTTCCAATCTATTGGTTCCCAAAATTAAAAATTTAAAAACCTACAAGTATGCTACGTTCTATGATCAAGTTTAGCAATGTTTTGACAAACGAATGGAATCAACCAAGATGGTTGGAACTCCCTTCTCTTCAAGCTCTACTAGACCTAGGTGGGTACACCTTAATCACCAATGAACATAAAACTATTCCAAAATTAAATGATGATAATTAGGAAGATTTGTGGCTTTCACACAAATGTAGAGGGTTTGTTTGATTACAATATTTTTAGTTGGTTCATGCACTCATAATCTATTTCAAACTGGCATGAAAGTTTGAAACATATAACTAACCTCTACTGCTACTCCTAATGTTAAAACTAAAATTGTATAAATATGTTTTATGAAATGTTGTTTTATAATAACTATGATTGGTGCCTTCTTATATTGGGTAATGGAGTCAAGATGTGAGTGATATGTGTCCTCCTTCTAGATTAACTCAAATTTTTTGACACTTATAGATGTTTATACTTTGTATAAACATGCAAGGTTGTTAGTTACCAAGCTCTTCTTACAAATCCTGATGATATCTTCACAGGTTATTGTGATTACTTAAAAGGATTTAATTCTTGCTTGAAAGGAACCAATCAAAATGACTTCTTTAAAAGGATTTTAATTCTCATGGAAACTAATTAAAATGAATCACAAAAGGATTTTAATTCTTTCTTGTAAAAACCAATCAGAATGAATCATATAGAAGTAGAAAATGTGTCTTGATAACTGTAAAGCCCCGCCACGCAACCCTAGAGGAAGTTTCAACTCACAATAAAAGCGTACTAATTTTTTTTATTAAAGTGAATTAAGCATACATGTTCATCTACAATTGAAAACATCCCCTAAGGCTATGTAACCGAGATTACAAAAACCCACAACAACATACATCATTAATATCATTGCATTTAATTACTCAAGTAGTAAGCATTCATTCAACATAAATAAATACCAAGATAAGAAGATAACATCCATAACATATATCCATTACAAGAATAACTGATTACAACACTCATTCCCAGAATGAGTCATAAATACATAAGTGTTACAATTACATACATCCACCTCATAAATACAAGAGGGGTAAAATCAACTTATACAATTTGAAATACAACAGTGCTAGAAAAGAATAACAAGATCCGTGAGCTGTCCAACTAGATGTCTCGCCACCAAGTATTGAAGATCACGGGGAACCCAACGGTTTATGGTGCATGTTCCACCCAACCAAGTGGTACCCGAAGGCCCACCCCCCATGCTAGGAGATAGTAACAACACAACATGGAAAAAGAATATACTACCTCTAACCAAAGGCAGACTCATACTAACACAAACTGACATAGCCAAATAAATTCTCAACACAAGTACAACTCTCACATCACTGACATAGGTCACATTGCTTCCAGACATGAAATAAATCAGGTATGTTCAGAGAACCATACACATAACATAAATAATAACAGTTGTCCTAGACAGAGTGTCATCGCATAGTAGTCATGAGATCTCCTCTAGGAATTCTTCATAGGCTCTATTATTCCTGGTGACCTCAACCAAACCCCGGCCCTCATGCTCACTCATATAGCATCAAATACCTCTTGTACTGACAAGATAGATGACTATGCCATTTCAAGCCTTCGCACTCATCCCAAGTCTAAACGAGCCCTTGTGTCTATGAGTGAGGCATAAATTACCTTGATTAGTGTGAAAGTCATCCTATGTTGAATCCCTCTTATGTTGTTTCGTCCTTGATGTCATCTTATGGTTATCTAGCATCTTCATGGCTAGATGGTTATCTTCTCAGCTGGTTCATATTTTGGTTGGCACATTCTCTTCATTGGTTTTATTTTTTATTATCTTGGTGGCTCTGATCGTTTAACCTCATGTGCAGATTACAAATGGTTGTTGAGGTATTCTGATTATTGGTCATTTTCTTAGGTGATACAATTCTTGTTACATGCTCTTGATATTTACAAAATTCTATTTTACTCATCACAAGTCCTTAAGTTTTTAATGTCTTTCTAAAGTGGAAAATTTGACCTTGATGTTTATTATTGAATATTGGTTGGCACTTTATTTTGAAGTGCACCTTATATTTTCTATCGGGTCTCATCATGGTTATTTAACATGGCTTAAACGTTGACTATCGGTACAAAGCTTACCGCGCTACTACTGGCAGTTATGCCAGTGATCGCGGTAGTGTGGTGAATGTTGTTAGTGGCATACAGGTCTGCTACCGCCATATCGTAAGAAGTCAGGATGGTAACCATGGTAACGTAGTGGAAGCAGCTAGCGGTAAGCAAGACTCTTACCGCTACACCGCGGGCAGTCAGGAAGGTAGTTGTGATAACACGGTGGAAACCGCCAGCGATAAGCCAGACAGTTACTGCTATACCATGGACTGTCAGATGTGTAGCTGCGGTAACGCAATGGAAACCGCCAGCGACAGGAATGACCGCTACTACTGTACCTCGAGGTATTAAGTAGCACACCGTGGTAACACGGTGGAAATGTCTAACGATTAGCGTGATGCTACCGTTGTACCGCAAGTAGTCTGAAGGGTGGCTGCAGTTATGCGGTAAGGGAACAAATTCCATTGATCTACACACGGACTCCAAAGTGTTTTATGTGATTTTGATTGTTTAATGGTTGTCCTCTCGGACTTCAAATGGGATTCATTTTTTTTGCAAAGGAATTTGCTTCGTCTATTTTTGGAAGTTTAGGGAAAAACATTATTACTGTTGCTCAAAGGGTTTGAAACCCTACTGGCCACCACCATGGATCATTGGACTCGGTCATTTTTCTTTGCTATCCCTGCCATTTTTGCTGTTGTACAGTAGATCGGGAGCAGTCAGGAGCCCTGCACAAAAGTCACTCCACTTGTCTTCTTTCAGCCACAATGTGCATGCATGTTTCTTGGGAGTTTGGGAGGTCATTTATGCTCCTCTACAGAACTGGTAATCTTTCATTTCCAGCAACATTAGTTTGCCAGGTACTCTTCTTTTGATTGGTTTGCAGATCTGTTTTTGGTCAAGAAAAATGAAAAACAATTTTGTTCTTCTCATGAAATTTCTAGAACAACACTCATTTTTGAGGGCTATCATGTCAGTTATTTTAAGGATCTGGGTTATCTGGTTATGGGTAATGATAATTCCATCGAATCTTTGCATATGGTTATCTGGGTTCTTGGATAACGCTTCCTGTGAAGCTTATTTGTTAGATCTCCTTGGGTATATGCATTCTTCATTACTTCATGTGTCTAAAAAGAAAAATACTTATGATGCATTGTTGTTTTAGTCAAGGAAAATGGTTATCATTTTAGTTTTAAATGAGGTGATCTCACTTTTTTTGTTTAAGCACTACATGTGTAGGCTTCTGGTGAAGACATGCTCAGTCACTCTTCTTTTCTTTGTCATTGATGTCCTATCCTCAACAGAAAGAAAGAATATCTCCTTGGTGAGCACTGTAACATCAGATCTGACTTGACAGTTTTTATGTAACCTCAAATACAACCTTGCAATAACCTTCTGGTATGTGAATTTTTGAGTAACAGTTGTAATACTTCCGAAGTCTAATGATGTTTTTCTGAAAAAGGAAAAACCAGTGAGTTTAGGGTTCAATGATGGCAAAAAATTAAAAATGAAAAACAGGGGTATTACTATAGAGAGTTCTGAAAGACATTGTGTGTATTTAGATTTGTAGTGTTCCGTATGGGAAAACATTGAAAATTAAACAGTGAAAAAGGAAAGAAAGGATGTATGATTGAAAACAATTTGATAAAACTGTATTGTAACTGTGTTAAGATTTTCCTCAAGCTGTCTTAAGGCTTGACAATGGGTGGAACACTGAAAAGTCACTTTTGACTTTTGAATGTTTTACACATTCTCTGTCAAGAGGCACTTGGCAGAAATCAAGTGAAGTAGATAGATCCTCTGTACTATTGTATGTTCTATTAAAATTAGGAAAGGGGTTGGTGCTCCTTGAGATTTGTGTCTCTAAACAGAGGGGTTGGTGCTCCTTGAGTCGGTGCTCAGAAATCAGCCTTTGAGGCTTTGTCAAAATAAATTATAGAAATGAAAGCCTGAAAAAGGTAGCAGGTTCAGGAGTGGTTTTTCTACCCTGGGAGGGTTTTCCACTCGGCATATCTTGTGTCTCTATGACTTTTTTGCTTCAGTACTTTATTGCTTTAAAATTCAATGTTACATTACTCATTTTTAGTTTATATGATTGCATTCAATTATATGAATGAAACTATCATTGAAAAATGAGAATATATGTATGGCTCTTTTCAGTTTCAGTTTAAATTATTTAAGAAGTTATAAACACTGATTCACCCCCTCTCGCTCTCAGTGTATTTTCACTCCAACAATTGGTATCAGAGCCCAGGGTCGTCTGATAGGTCTTTCCCACCTAGGATTGATTATGGACTTCGAGTCTATTCAAAATGTCTCAAGCTCATGAAGGTACTTCCATGACCAGAGCTCCATTATTTGATGGAACTAATTATGTTTTCTAGAAAATCAGAATGGAGACCTATTTAACCTCAATAGACCTTGATCTCTGGAGCATAGTTTTGACTGGGTACACTATACCAGCTACTTTGCCAACTACTTCTAATGAAAAGAAGAGATATGAAACTAATGCAAGAGCAAAGCATGCTCTTCTATGTGCTCTGACTAAAGATGTCTTCATCAAAGTCATGCACTGCAGTTCTGCTAGAGAAATTTGGACTAAACTTGAAACTATCTATCAAGGAAATGAAAAGGTAAAACAGTCCAAAGTCCTCACTTTAAAACATTAGTTTCAAGAATTGAAAATGAGGGATGATGAAAAATTTGTTGAATATTTTCTAAGAGTTGATGAAATACTAAATGCTATGAAGGGTCTGGGAGAAGAAGTCAAGGAGTTTGACGTTGTGATCAAGGTCATCAGAACCTTGCCAACAAAATTCGAAGCTAAGGTAGCTACTCTAGAAGAGAAAAAACATTTTACCCAGCTTACCCTTGACAGTTTACAAGGCACTTTGACTGCCTATGAAATGAGGATCAGTAAAAACAACACCTCTACAAAAGAAGCAGCATTTAATGTTGAAAGGAAAGAAAGAGATGAGCTCTCTGAATCAGAATTTTCTGATGCTAAAGAATCCCATTTTGTAAGGAAACTCAAAAAGGGTTCTAGAAAGTACAAGGGAAAACTTCCCTTCAAATGCTTTAACTATGGCAAGATAGGTCACTTTGCTGCAAATTGTCCCTATGGTGACACAAACAGTGATAACGAGAAATCTGAAAAGTTTAAAAGAAAAAGGCCTACAGACCCAAATAGAAATTTTACTTCAAAAAAAAGAAAAGTATGTTCAGCAAAAATGAAATAGATTCTGAATCTAATGACTCTCTAGATGAAGAAGATGAAAATCTCTTCATGGCTGAAATCGTTCAACAAGATGAAACAAACAGCAATGATGTTGAAGAAGGTGAAGTGGATTATGAAGGAGAATTGAAGTGTGCTCTAAAAGAGATGAGAAAACTTAAGAAACATTTGTGTGCTCAAGAACATAATGTTGTTCAAGATAACTCACAAGAGCAGCTCACTAATCTTGAGATAATTTCTCTAAAACCTCACCTTGAAGAATCCAAGAGAGTTGAAGATTGCCTTCGAGTTGACATAAGTCTTAAAGACCAAGAGATTCATAAACTTGAACATGAGATTGTAGATCTCAGGAAGAATATCGAAAAATATGAAAGCACTCTTAAACTGAATGACATGCTTAGCAAACAGAAATTAAACAAAGATAAAACTACCATTGGCTTTGTTAAAGGTGAATGCTCAAATGATAGTGAGAAGAACAATCCTATTGCAGGAAATAAAAATCCTGAACACAAACATTCTAAGTTTGTCAAGGATCACATTCATCCTTTTAGGAGCTACAGAAAGGTTTACAACTCCTACCCTCTCTTTTATGGGTACTGTTACTTCTACAATAAATTTGGTCACAAAGTAAATTCTTGCAGATTTGTAAATGCTAGAACTCCTAGATTTGGCTTTAGGCAGAATCATGGTTTTGCAAGATAGATTAGATGTTTTATTTGCAAATCTTTGGGTCATTCAACAAAGCAATGCAATGTTGATCAGCAAATTAAAAAGCTGAAAAACATAAAATTTTGGAAACCCAAAGCAGTCAACAACATTGAACAGACTATGCTTGTTCAAACTACTTTTCACTCTAAGAAGAAGGACCTATGGGTCCTAGACAGTGGTTGTTCAAACCACATGACCGGTGACAAATAAAAATTTACAAATCTAGAAGACTATGTTGGCGGATATGTAAAATTCGGAGACACCTCTGGAATTCAAATCAGAGGAAGAGGTTCTCTGTTACTGAATGAAGACACTCCAATCTCAAATGTTTATTATGTAGAAGGATTAAAACATAACCTTCTGAGTGTTAGTCAAATTTGTGACAGTGGCTATCAAGTCCTATTCACTTCACAAGGATGTGAAATCAAAAACCAGTCAAGTAAAGTTGTTGCTGGTGGAAGGAGGACTAAAGGAAATGTCTACAACTTACTAGAAACCTCTAGACATGAGAACAGCCACGGTATATTCTTAATGGGTCAGGTTGAAGAAAGTTGGTTGTGGCACAAGAGAGTAGGCCACATTAATTTTGACAATATGGTAAGAATTAGCAAAATTCAAAATGTAAGAGGTCTGTCCCCTCTTAGAAAACCTGACAAAGTTGTTTGTAAAGAGTGTCTAAAAGGAAAGCAAACTAAGGTAAGCTTTAAGTCCAAGGAACATTTTTCTACAAAGCCTCTGCAAATTGTTCATACTGATTTATGTGGTCCTACAAGGACTAGATCCATAAATGGTGAGAAATACTTCATGTTGTTTGTTGATGACTACTCTCGTATGGTATGGGTTACTTTTCTCAAGAATAAATCAAAAGCTTTTGAACGCTTTAAAGTTTTTAGAAAATTGGTAGAAAGAGAAACAAACTTAAAACTGAAGTGTTTAAGATCTGACAAAGGTGGTGAATTCACCTCACAATAATTCATAGACTACTGTGACAAACATGGCATAAAAAGACAGTATGTTGCTGCTAGAACACCCCAGCAAAATGGGGTAGTTGAGCGAAAGAATAGGACTATAAAAGAGATGGCAAGAACCATGCTGAATCAAGCAAATCCGGCAAATATGTACTGGAAAGAAGTTGTTCATACAGCTGTCTACATTTTGAATAGAGTGCAGATCAGAGTGAAATCAAATTTCACTCCATATGAACTGTGGTATGGAAAATCTGCCCAAATTAAGTATTTTAGAATATTTGGCTGCAAGTGCTTTATCAAAAGAGATGACGAAAACTTAGGTTGTTTCCAATCTAAAATAGATGAAGGTATCTTCTTAGGATACTCTACACACAACAGAGCCTATAAATGCTTTAACAATAGGCTGAACAAAATTGTTGAATCTGCCAATGTATAAAAAAGATGAAAATCTATTGTTAGACACTGAACCTATGCAGGATTATGAAGAGGATGAATTTGAGCTTGATATAATCACTGAGAGCTTTGAAATTGCAAAGCCTGAACCAAAACTAGCAAGCCCTAAACTTTCTGAAGCACAATTTGAAGATGTTGAAATCAGCTCAAAAAAATGTGAACCCAAAGTTACTTCAAAATCTCTTGCTAGAAATCATCCTAAGGATCTGATTATAGGAGATAGATCTATAGGAGTTCAAACAAGGAAAAAATCTGTTAACTATGATGAAAAATCTCACATAGTTGAGCTTACTGCATTTTGCTTAATCACCTAGTTTGAGCCCAAAATTTTTGATGATGCTCTAACTGATGAATGCTGGCTTAATGCAATGCAGGAAGAAATTGATCAAATTGAGAAAAATCAGACTTGGGATCTAGTCCCAAGACCAGATGACAAAAATGTCATAGGTGGCAAGTGGATCTTTAGAAACAAACATGATGAAAATGGTCGGGTTGTTCACAACAAGGCCAGATATGTCTGCAAAGGATATGCTCAGCAAGAAGGTATTGATTTCGATGAAACTTTTGCTCCTATTGCTAGGCTTGAATCCATTAGAATTTTCTTGGCATATTCTGTTTTCAAAAATTTCACTATATATTAGATGGATGTAAAGACTGCCTTTTTAAATGGATACTTAGAAGAAGAAGTTTACATAGAGCAACCTGAAGGGTTTATATGTAAAAACAAACCAAATCATGTCTACAGATTGAAAAAGGCTTTATATGGCCTAAAACAAGCTCCTAGAGCTTGGTACTCTAGATTGGACAGTCATTTACAGTCAAAAGGGTTCATTAGAGGAGGAGTTGACAGCAATCTATATGTTAAAATTGAAGGATTTGGTATTCTTGTTGTTGAAATTTATGTTGATGACACCATTTTTGGTTGCAACAATGTTGCCTTGAGAAAAAAATTATCACAAATCATGGAATCTGAATTCGAAATGTCAATGTTAGGAGAACTGTCATTTTTCTTAGGTCTCCAGATTTCACAACTTGACTCTAGCATCTTTCTATCTCAAGCAAGGTATGCAAAAGAAATGTTAAAAAGGTTTAAAATGCATGAAAGTCATCCAGTAAGCACCCCAATGGCTACTGGCTATAAACTTAGCAAAGTTTATGACTCCCCTTCTGTAAACTCAACTTATTATAGGTCAATGATAGGCAGCCTATTGTATTTAACAGCCTCAAGACTTGACATAATGCAAGTTGTTTGCATGGTTGCTCATTTTCAATCTGCTCCTAAAGAATCCCACATCAATGTTGTGAGAAGAATTCTTAAATATGTACAAGGAACAATAGATTATGGACTCTGGTATCCCAGAAGCAATGACTTCTCTTTAATAGCTTATACTGATTATGACTGGGCAGGATGTCTAGATGGCAGGAAAAGCACCAGTGGTGTTGCTTTCTTTCTTGGTGATCGTTTAGTGGCTTGGCATAGCAAAAAGCAAGAATCTGTTTCTCTCTCTACTGCTGAAGTAGAATATATAGCTGTCACTTCTTGCTGCACTCAGGTAATTTGGATGTCACAGACATTATCAGATATGGGTATTGAAATTCCAAAACCAATTACTATTATGTGTGACAATACTAGTGCAATAAATATCTCAAAAAATCCAGTTATGCACTCTCGAACTAAACATATAGCTATAAAATTTCATTTTCTTCATGAAAAGGTACTGGCTAACGAGGTATATGTGCAATATGTTCCTACACAAGCACAGGTTGCCGACATTTTTTTGTTGAGGTATCTTATGTTGTTTTTTCCTTGATTTCATCTTATGGTTATCTGGCATCTTCATGGCTAGATGGTTATCTTCTCAGCTGGTTCATATTTTGGTTGGCACATTCTCTTCATTGGTTTTATTTTTTATTATCTTGGTGGCTCTGATCATTTAACCTCATGTGCAAATTACAAATGGTTGTTGAGGTATTCTGATTATTGGTCATTTTCTCAGGTAATACAATTCTTGTTACATGCTCTTGATATTTACAAAAGTTTATTTTACTCATCACAAGTCCTTAAGTTTTTCATGTCTTTCTAAAGTGGAAAATTTGACCTTGATGTTTATTATTGAATATTGGTTGGCACTTTATTTTGAAGTGCACCTTATATTTTCTATCGGGTCTCATCATGGTTATTTAACATGGCTTAAACGTTGATTGTCGGTACAAAGCTTACCGCGCTACCACTGGCAGTTATGCTAGTGACTGCGGTAGTGTGGTGAATGTCGTTAGCGGCATACAGGTCTGCTACCTCCATACCGTAAGAATTCAGGATGGTAACTGCGATAAAGCAGTGGAAGCAGCTAGCGGCAAGCAAGACTGTTACCGCTACACTACGGGCAGTCAGGAAGGTAGCCGCGGTAACGTGGTGGAAACCGCCAGCGAGAAGCCAGACAATTACCACTATACCGCGGACTATCAGATGTGTAGCTGCAGTAATGCGGTGGAAACCGCTAGTGACAGGAATGACGGCTACCGCTGTACATTGAAGTGTTAAGTAGCTCACTGTGGTAACGCGGTGGAAATGTCTAGTGGTTAACGTGAAGCTACCACTGTACTATGAGTAGTCTGAAGGGTGGTCGCGGTTGTGCGGTAAGGGAACAAATGTCATTGATCTACACACAGACTCCAAAGTGTTTTATGCGATTTTGATTGTTTAATGGTTGTCCTCTCAGACTTCAAATGGGATTCTTTTTTTTTGCAAAGGAATTCGCTTCATCTATTTTTGGAAGTTTAGGGCAAAAAATTATTACTGTTGCCCGAAGGGTTTGAAACCCTACTAGCCGCCACCATGGATCATTGGACTCGGTCATTTTTCTTTGCTATCCCTGCCATTTTTGCTGTTGTATAGCAGATCGGGAGCAGTCAGGAGCCTTGCACAAAAGTCGCTCCACTTGTCTTCTTTCAGCCACAATGTGCATGCATGTTTCTTGGGAGTTTGGGAGGTCATTTATGCTCCTCTACAGAACTGGTAATCTTTCATTGACAGCAACATTAGTTTGCCAGGTACTCTTCTTTTGATTGGTTTGCAGATCCATTTTTGGTCAAGCAAAATGAAAAACATTTTTATTCTTCTCATGAAAATTTTGGAACAACACTCATTTTTGAGGGCTATCATTTCAGTTATTTTAAGGATCCGGGTTATCTGGTTATGGGTAATGATAATTCCATCAAATATTTGCATATGGTTATCTGGTTTCTTGGATAATGTTTCCTATGAAGCTTATTTGTCAGATCTCCTTGGGTATATGCATTCTTCATTACTTCATGTGGCTAAAAAAAAAATACTTATGATGCATTGTTGTTTCAGTCAAGGAAAATGGTTATCATTTCAATTTTAAATGATGTGATCTCACTATTTTTGTTTAAGCACTGCATGTGCAGGCTTCTAGTGAAGACATGCTCAGTCACTCTTCTATTCTTGGTCATTGTTGTCCTATCCTCAATAGAAAGAAAGAATCTCTCCTTGGTGAACACTGTAACATCAGATCTGACCTGACAGTTTTTATGTAACCTCACATACAACCTTGCAATAACCTTCTGGTATGTGAATTTTTGAGTAACAGTTGTAATACTTCTGAAGTGTAATGATGTTTTTTTCTGAAAAAGGAAAAACCAGTGAGTTTAGGGTTCAATGATGGCAAAAAATTAAAAATGAAAAACAGGGGTATTACTATAAAGAGTTCTGAAAGACATTGTGTGTATTTAGATTTGTAGTGTTCCATATGGGAAAACATTGAAAATTAAACAGTGAAAAAGGAAAGAAAGGATGTATGATTGAAAACAATTTGATGAAACTGTATTGTAACTATGTTAAGATTTTCCTCAAGCTATCTTAAGGCTTGACAATGGGTGGAACACTGAAAAGTCACTTTTGACTTTTGAATGTTTTATACATTGTCCGTCAAGAGGCACTTGATAGAAATCAAGTGAAATAGAGAGATCCTCTGTACTATTGTATGTTCTATTAAAATCAGGAAAGGGGTTGGTGCTCCTTGAGATTGGTGTCTCTAAACAGAGGGGTTGGTGCTCCTTGAGTCGATGCTCAGAAATCAGCCTTTGAGGCTTTGTCAAAATAAATTATAGAAATGAAAGCCTGAAAAAGGCAGCAAGTTCAGGAGTGGTTTTTCTACCCCAAGAGGGTTTTCCACTCAGCATATCTTGTGTCTCTGTGACTTTTTTGCTTCAATACTTTATTGCTTTAAAATGCAATGTTACATTACTCATTTTCAGTTTATATGATTGCATTTGATTATATGAATGACACTATCATTGAAAAATGAGAATATATGTATGGCTCTTTTCAGTTTCAGTTTAAATTATTTAAGAAGTTATAAACACTCATTCACCCCCCCCCCCTCTCAATGTATTTTCACTCCAACATTCTAATCATCTAAGTACATTAATTTAATTATCACTTGATTAACTCACTTCTGAAGGTTACTTGGTTTACCTCTTTGGGCTCCGACACCTAACAGAAGCCACTCTTCTATTTGACAACACACACCCAAACAATCTACCAAGGGAATCACAAGTGCATACAAACTAGGCATCAAAACCACTCCAACACATAGAGGAAACAAATAATAGAATTCACTCCAAACATCTTGGAGGCAACAAACCCACGTAGTCCACTCCTTTCATAGGAGGTACAAAACATCTCCATTCGTGGAAATCGGGTAAATACTGAAAAGACACCATGCACTTCCCAAGGGAAAAACAACTGGTTAACATAAAGAATCGACAACCCTCATCCTCTAAGATCTTCTGGAAGACTTATGATATTGGACTAACACTTAATCCCATATCCCAAAATACAACTTGACGAAATAGCTACAGAAGCATTCAAGTCATTAATCAAATCTAATATTTGGATTTCCTAAATCCATACTCATCCAATAGGTAACGTTGACAAAGCCAAAGACACGATAACTGGATCATCTGAAATAATCATATACTCTATTTCCTCTTTCATAATTGGGGATCTTGAACAATCAAACTCACATCCCTTTGCGAAATACAAGGAAAATAAATCTAAAAGACAATCGCTAGGATATTACTATTTTTGGATATACTAAATCCATATCTCTTCCATATTCCAATCACAATGATTTAATTGCTCTAATAGAAATAAAAATAATTAATTGCCTCATCAATCTAAATGATTCCTTAATTTACTTTTAATATAACATAAAAATATTCCAATTAATCTTTCCAATTTTCTAACCAAAACCTATACCACATTCAATTTTCCTTTCAAAACATGAAATTTCTTCAATGCATAAAAAAAATATCCTTTTTTTCCTATCTAATTTACCATGCATTCTAATCTTATCTTTTATAATCTCCACTCACAATAATTGCATGCACCTAAACCAATTAGGACAAAATATTAAACTACATATTTAAATATGCATACTAATGATGTATACACATGCAATATATCCTTGTACACAATTACTCTCATTACTTAAATAAACATGCAATTATATTTATTTATATAATGCAATTTCACATATATTTTTGTATATTTAATTATATATTTCAACTATAAATATATATTAAATATATAATAACATTTTATTACAAAATAATCTTATTATTTTCATCCAAAAATTTAACATATTAAAATTATGACATATATACATTAATGATATACATTCATTATATATATATATATATATATATATATATATATATATATATATATATATATATTAATTTAATATATTAATATCCGCATAAATAAAAGGACAGACGAAATCAAAGTCCGCGGTTTTAAGTTTACCACACAACTCGCAAGGCAAGGGAAGCCCTATGTTTGGGGCGGTTGTGCTAAGCACAGCCAAACCCAAACATTAGGGCGCGGACTGTGTAAGGAGAGGGGAGGGGTTGCGGAGGCCCTTCCTCCACAACCGTCCCCTCATGGGGGCAGCGGTGGAGGTAGCGCCTCCCATGCCTCCCCCAACCATTGCTTGGAGCCCGATACAAAACAAAATCGGCGAGTTTTACCGAAACAAAATTTCAGTTTTCAAACCCTTAACAATGGATGTCGTATGAACGGCGAATATTAGAATTAAAATAAAGTTTACAAACATAATTTAAATGTATATATATATTATATGTTTATATGTATGTATATATATATTTAACAAAATATATATGTATACATACGTATGTATATATTATATATATATTTAACCAGAATTTCAACTTCAAGACAAATTGAAGAAATTTTTCTGAAACATTAACCTACCGGTAAAATTATGCAAATTTTCCAGAGAATCCAAATTTCACAGAGTTTCAACACTGATTCTTTTAATCATTTTTTTTAATTCTTAAACAATAAAAGAACAATAATACTAAAAGGATCTAAATTAAAACCAGAAGCTTTTAAATCCTCTAGATTTCTCCACCATAATTTTTATAGAGGTTTCTCAAAATAAATTTGTTTTCTACAATGATTTAAATTTTCTAAAACAATCTAAATGTATTGTTCAACCTCGAGGTTTGATTCAAATAACAAAACAATCCATTTCCTCAAATAAATTAAATTCTACAGAGGTTTTCACAGCAGAAGCTTTAAATTTATTTATTTATTTTCTTTCTTCTAATCACAAATTTCTTTTCTAAAACATATTTAACAACCAATTCTTTATTTCTACACTTTTAAATGTAAATAAAGATCAATAAAATAACCATAGAAGAAAACCTGATTCAAGAAGCTACAGGTGATGGAAATTTGATGCAGAGCTTCCTCCAGAGTTTCTACAGTTTCTATCCAACAATCCAATGATTCCAACCAAGAAGGCAATCCACAAACACAACAAAGATTTCCAGAATAACTCCAATGTAAATCTACAACCAAGAATTTCTCCCAATCCCTTCTCTGTGTAATTTTCCCCAAAATATCTTCTCACACCAGAAGAAGTTTTTCCTCTCCAAAATTTTCTCTCAGAATCAATTTTGCAACCAACTCTTAATTAATAAATTAAGCTCACACATGCTGGCCTGATTGAAAATATCTTCAACAACCAAATCTGATTTTGCATGCAAATGACAAATTTAAAATATCTAAATATTAATTAACTCCAAAAATTGAAAACCAACTTTGCTTTTAAAAATCAATTTCAATTTCTAATTTAATTCCAACTTAATTGAAATAAAATCCCAAAATAATTAAATTCTCACTAAATGAAATAAAATTCCATAATGAATTTAAATTCTTTTATTTCTTTTAATTTTCTTAACATCGCATTTAATTAATTAATTTAATTATTTAATAATTAAATTCATCCCCATGGATAAAATTTAATTTAATTAATTAATTTAAATATAAACTTCTTTCCACATTGCATAATTTAAATTAAATAACCATCAACATGATTTAATGCAATTATTCTAAATAATTATTTCCAGATCAAGAATTCTTCATAATCAAATAACATTAAAATAAGGTAAACTATGACTCAACAAACAAAACTGACGACACACTAAGGCTAGGGCGTAGACTTGACACATGTTACCTAGCTACTATCTCCCATTTAACTTAACCGTTGGATCGACATGCTCAAACCTGTGAAACCGAGTGGAATCGATGGCATGTACTTGCAACCTGAAAACAGAGTAAAAACATCATATAATACACACCGTGAAGAGGAAATCACGAATCCACAGGGCGCTCGCAAGCGAGTGATGCAAACCCGTCCCCTTCACCAATACAATCATCATAACTAACACTTCCATCATACATCAAATATTCTCATAAACAATTACATGTTATATCAACTAACATATTTACACCAATTAAAGTGTGTAAACCAAAGCATCAGATAAATCAAATCACATCACATAATATAGTCTATTGCTCAATGAATAGCAACCAAATACACACGCAAGATAAAGTATCTGAATATCCAGAAACATAAATCAACACAAACAAGGACACACTGTCCAGTCCAGAAAGAAAAACGGAGGGGTGTTACAATAACTCAGGTATACCCTTAGTATAGTGATTTAAATAACAAGGAAAGATCACTCTAAAGACAACAAGATAACATCTTGATGAGGGTTCAACCCGAGACATAGAAAAACCAACAAATCTTATTATTTTCAAAGTATGAAATTCTTACATGCAGAGGATCTCAAATCCTCGAGTTTTGCAATACATGCAAATTATAGAAAGAAACTATAGAAATTTCCCTATTCGCAACATGCAATCTTCTTTCCCCAAAAACTACTCACAAAAATCAGAAACTACCCCATAAATAGCCCAATTCTCCGTTTGGAGCCAAAAACAACATTCTAATTATGCACAAACTTCCGGAAGCCCTAACGCAAGATCTAACCGTCGGATCTTCAATGATAATACCTTTTCGGAAAGGTCTTGTGAAAATGAAGTTCAAAAAGTGGGGCCTAAGGCTAACCACTTTTGTTTTTTGCCAATTTTCGAGCCCATCCAAAGCCTTTAAATCCCTCAAAATTAGCTCCGAAGATTTTGTAAGGCAAAAAGCAGAAACTGAAACTTGAATAACTTTTGAACCAGGAATGATCTTCGCCTGATTCTTTCACCAGAGTGTTTATTATTATATCCTGAAGCTTCCCTTAAATTTATGTCTCCTCACGCCTTCAAATTCATACCTGCTAAAAATAGCAGTTGAGCAGAAAAAGCAGTTCTAAAAGTTGGGACTTCTTCTTCGACGAAAAGGGTATCCAGAAATGCAAAAACATCTACAAAAATCTAAATGAAAGTAAATATATTTTTGGGTGATGTAGGATTGCCCTTACACCACTGGATGCTCTTGCATCACATCTATTAATGAATATCAACAAATAATTGAACACCATAATTTTGGCCACCAGATTATAATTTCTTGTCCATTTATTGGCTTCAAAATGATTTTACAATGCACATCAGAGGTCTTTTCTTAGAATGATATTTTATTATGCCCTCCTATATATTTTATATTTTCTAATGATCTTTTAAACCGGTCTTGGTTTCCCTTTTATAAACAAGGGAAGAAAAAAGCTTCAGACCATTACAAAGGGACACATCTATTTGTTAATGTTAAATTACATTTTAGACATAATTAAAAATTTAGAAAAAGGTCAAACATCTCCAGATTTAGGTTCAATGAGATTCTTCATTTCTATGTTTGTTGTGTAATGAGAAGGTTTACATCAGAGAGATATTCAACATATCTCTCGTTGGTGCTTGTATCAGTGACAATGATCAAATCTTTCATAGTGAACTCTAGAGCAAACATCCCCTCCAATTGTGAGTGTGTGTTGTCTACCACCATTGATTCATCATTTATGGCATTGAGGGCTTGAGGTAATAGTTGAGTCAATTCATCTTTCCACACTCCTTGTTCCTTAAGATTACCTTCGTCATAAAAGAATTCAAGACAATTCATATCCAATGGTTTTTCAAAGATATTGAGCTCCTTTGTAAGCACCTCTCAAAATTGATTGTGCATATTCGTCAATTTGTCCCACACTGTAAGTGTCTGACCATTGCCATTTCCTTTAGTTATCAATTCTTCCCTTTTTTCAATCAACCTATGTTGTAACCTATCATGTTCTTGAAATGCATTGTAAGTTTTGGTATAGGTTATCCAAAACCTTTCAGCATTCTCAAAAATCTTTTTGAACCTTCTCTTTAGCAATTCTGAAATCATGTTGAATTTAATTATCTTCATTTCACCATCCAATTTGTCATATTTTCTCTAGATCCTCTCAACTTTGTTTTTCCAGTACTCATTCTTGGTCATGGCTTCTAACAAATTTACATCACTATCCACCAATTATGGATAAGAGTCATATGACATTTTATCTTTGTATCTATTTATCTCCTACATTAGACTTTCATTCTCAGAAACATATAGTTTGTTATCCTTTACCAATCTTTCAATCTGTGCTTTAGTGAATTTGGCAACGTTGATGTTCAAGTTTGAAGTTTCAATGGGGTTAGTGTCTCCCACTCTATGCACAAGGAGATGGCCAAAGACATTGTTTGGGTTATCAATGATTGTTGGTCTTATGTTAGGGGGATATAGAGACCAAATCTGAAGGGTTGCATTGTTCGGGTTATATCTGGAACCTGTATAGATTGTATCTACTCGCTTTGTACTCAATCTCAATGTTTTGTTGTAACTTCTTCTAAAATTGTCAAATACAACTGCAGAACTGATATCCCACCTTGAAAGGAGCATAACACCAACCTCTTCTAGCAATTCCCTTCCCCTCTCCAAGGTGATGTTCTCCATTTCCATATCTACTTGACAAAAAGATAGAAGACATATGCTCTATTACACAATATAAAGAATGAAAAGGTTCAATAGTAATTGTATAAATACTAGTATTAGTAGCACACCAAGATCATAACAAAGTGTAGAGAGAGGGCACTTGCAACCAAAATAATCACAAATAGAAAAATAGTAGGCATTGGAACATATCAAATACCAGGAGGAAAATTAAAATAAGGAAAACCCACCAAGAAGCACATACATAGGTATTGACTCATATGGTTCTAGAAAAGTGCATAAATATATAAACTCTAGAGAGTAAGTATAGTCTAAAAAGATAAACTAGAGCAAAAGAGAGAAAAAAGAGGAAAACGAAAAAAATATATATATAAAGTATAGAAACAGGGAGACCATTAAAGAAAATAGAAAGAATAAAATCTAATAAGAAGTATAACATACTATTGAATGTAGTGAATGTATCTAAATTTATGATAAAGATTGTGTAATGTAAATAAAAAGAAAATAAATATACATGAATACATATCTATCGTATATGTCTATGAATGTGTAAAATTACTTTAATATTTATATTATATGCATATTTTATGTATTACACTATTTCTGATTTCTTCCTCACACGCTGCCTTGAAGATTTTGTTTTTAAGTAATAGTCACATGTTCTCCACGCACACTAGTTCTCCACGCACCCTCTTCAAAGCCCACTAATGCATGAAATGGATCCTATTTGTGGGAGGCAATGTTTCTAGAAAAATCTGAATAGTTACAGAAGACTCCTAAACCAAATTGGAAACGAATCAAAGAGACAAAGACAAGCGAATAGTTTGACGTAAATCTTGGACTTCTGGCGCGTGGAGAAAGACCATAATTTTCGAGAGCGCCCATGTTTCCAAAATCATTAAATATCTAAATATAGTCAAAGTTTGGAATTTGGGGAGGCCAAAAGCACGTTGTACAGAAATTATGGTTACATTACTTATGCAATTCTCCTTGATTTCCCAGTGAGCTCTTCTATTTAAGGCCTACGAGGATAAGCTAGTTCATCACGCTCAAACTACTAGTGGTCGAGCATACTCTTCTGTAAGCGTAAATAGTATTTTATCTGTAGCTCTAATGGCTGAAGCTGCTGTACTAGTCGATACTTCTCATGGCAATGAAGAAAAGAAAACAGAGGAAAATGCTATGGTTAGAAGAATCGGAGACTACCATGCTAATGTCTGGGAGCGTGATTTTTTAGACTCTCTTTCATCGCCTTATGGAGTGAGTCACATCAATTTATAATATCCATTTGTTTCTTTCATGGTTTACATTAATTTATAATGCCCATTTGTTTGAAATCTCAATTCTTTATTGATGTATTTTATCAGGCACCTTCGTACATGGAGAGAGTGGAAAGCTTGGTTAAAAAGATAAAGGTGGACGTGTTTAACAGTCTTGTTGAAGAGGGGGAAATGAGTCCCTCTTCATATGACTTACTAGAACGGTTCTCCATTGTTGATGTTCTGCAACGCCTTGGAATCGAAAGGCACTTTGAAAAAGAAATAAAACCAGTTTTGGATTATACATACAAGTATGACTATACCTTTTTCACCTTCTTTTCTCCTCCTGATATATTACTAGATTGTGTTTATTAACTAATTCTATGCTATGTTTATTAACAGATATTGGAGTGAAAATGGCATTTCATGGGGGAGGGAAAATGGTATTGTTGATCTCCACACTACTGCTTTGGGATTTCGAGTTCTCCGCCTGAATGGATACCCTGTGTCTTCAGGTATCTGTTTATTTCCTATTGCAGTCAGGTCTGACAATATATGAATATGCCCATAAAGATTTTGTTTCCATAGATGTTTTTCTAACACCATAATGCTATAAATCCAACAGATGTATTTCATATCTTCAAGGATCAAAGAGGGCATTTCGTTTGCCCTACAAACCAATCTGACAGCCAAATAAGAACCATGCTTAGATTGTATCAAGCATCTGAGATTTCTTTTCCAGGAGAGAATATCATGAGAGAGGTTAAAGAATTCGCCTATAGATATCTAAAAGAAGCACTTGGGAAAAGGCAGGAATTAAAAGACAAAACCCAGCTTTTAGCAGAGGCGAGCATAGACACCATCCTTGTTATTCTGTATTTATTCAATTTCATATTGTATGTTAACAGCCAGCTTATATCATAACTCTTCCTTGCAGGTAGAGTACGTCCTGAGATACCCATGGAGATGCCGAGTCCCAAGGTGGGAGACATGGAACTCTATCCATATATTTAGACAGGACATAGATGCTTGGCTGTTGATGGAGGGAATATATAAGTAAGTGCAAACAATTTCTTTTGAAACAGAAAATAGGCCATTCAATTAAAGTATCAAATCTAAATTGTTTTCATAACATTCTTTCAGGGTGCCAGTTGAATGGAGTAAGAAGATTTTGGAATTAGCAATATTGGATTTCAATATCTTGCAGTCTCACCATCAGAATGAACTCAAACATTTGGCCGAGTAATACAATTAAACCTAATTTTCTCGATACAGTTATTATAGTTTATATGAATTTTGTGTAAGAATTAACTCTGCAATATTTTTAACAATATTGGTAAGGAATACATGTCTTTCTCATCTTTATCTTAATCAAAACATTGGCAAGGAATAAATAAAATAAAAGCAGTCAATCTAAGATCATATTTTAACCTCAAAATAATGAGTCAAGTTTAAATTCATGGTTCTTTATCCATTAAACTGAGTTATATGCTTGTGGTGGTACAAATGTTCAGATGGTGGGATGAGGCAATCGTGAAGCAACTTAGTTTCTTTAGGCATCGACATGTGGAATATTATTTTTGGTATACATGTGGATTATATGAACCTGAGTATGCAGCAACCAGATTATGTTATGCTAAATTGGGTACCCTCATTACTGTTGTTGATGATATTTTTGATACTTATGGAACCATTGATGAGCTCATACCTTTTAGGGAGGCTTTGATCGAGTAAGTTATCATAGATTTTATCGTCATTATAATCTAATTTTGAATGATGTATAATGTGTTATCATTTATTCTGATTTTAATATTTATTTGAACTTCAATATGCAGTTGGGACATGTCAATGATGGACAAACTTCCAAACTATATGCAAATTAGCCTCCAATTTGCTCATAAAACATATATGGATATAATTGTTGAGGCTGAAAAGATTCAAGGTCCACGTGTGCAAATGTGGATGAAAGACTATGTAAGTTATGCATTGTGATTTGATTCCAAATTGATATATATATATAGTGATTTTTTTTAATTTATTTAATGTTATTTACTTTAAGTTGTATTTTATATCTCATATTGCAGTGGAAGACATTAATTTGGGCAGAATTTCAAGATGCTGAATGGATAGCTAATAACTATCATCCAACTTTATCTGAATATTTAAAGAACTCTTTAATATCTACTACCGTTCCTGTGGTTACATTCTTCCCCATGATTTTAATCAACACATATCTACCAGATGACATTTTGAAGAGAGTAAATAAGTTTGAAAGTAGTGTAGCATGGGGTTGTCGATTAATTGATGACTCCAAAGATTTCCAGGTATCTATCTATCATTTTTCATAGTTATGATTTTTGTCTCATTATAATTATGAATTATATGTTTAATGAAAATTTATAACACATGTTTTTTTATTTTTAAAGCATGAGCAAGAACGTGGAGAGACTGCTTCATGGATAGAATGTTATGTAAGAGATAACCCTGGAACAACTAGGGAGCAAGCTTTAGATCATGTGAACATGCTTATTGAGTTAAACATAGAAGAATTGACCAAGGAGCGTTTATTTTATGATCATGATATTCCAACTTCTTGTAAGAGGTTGTATTTTGATTCCATGTATAGATCAGTGGCTTTCATCTGGAGGGACATAGATGGATTCTCAATATCGCATCAAGGCACTAAGAATGACATAATGAAAATTCTTATTGAACCTGTACCTCTCTAAGATGGAAGAGAGAATGAATAAGTTTATTTCATGTTTGTTTCTTTTGAAACCTTTTTATTATGTACCCAAGATGCAATAGGACAAAAAAATACAACTAGAACGTGTTTGAAAATTTTGATTTAAAAAAAAATAAAGTATTACCCCATTTCATATAATCATTTATGTATGTTGTTCCATTTTATTATCTTATATAGATTTTAAAGATAATATATCTTCTTGTCTTTAAATATCATATACTTAAAAGGATAAAAAGATCATTCGCTATGATCTAGATTGTCCATTGAAATGATACTCATTATATTATGAACTAGTGAGAGTTTTATATAAAAAATAATGAATTATAAAGAAAATCTTGAAATTTATTTATTTATTAACATATGTTAATCTTTTAATTGTATGTGTATGAGTGATCTAATATTGATTTTATTCTTGGTATGAAAAAGTAACATTGTATGTAAAATTAATCATGAATATATATAAGCACATAATATATCTAACATGTTAGTTTATATGTATAAAAAGATAGATTTTTAATCTATATAAGAAGTTACTTTAGAATAAATTTATTTTTCTATAAAAACCAAGATAATATGTATACAAATAGTGATATGCATACAATTTAATATGTAACATTGCATGCAAAAGTAATCATGAATGATTTTAAGCACATAATATATATCTAGCATGTTAGTTTATATGTATATAAATTATAGATTTTTAATTTATATAAAAAATACTTTAGAATAAATTTGTTTTTTTTCTATAAAAATCAAGATAATTGTATACAAATAGTAATAATAATTGATGTCTAGAAATTTGTAAAAGGATTAATGTGATTGCAAGATTATGATGATTTAAATAGTGACAATGATAAAAAAAAAATTGACTGGATAAAAAAGTGCTAACAATTGGATGGAAAAAATATCAATATTCTTAGCTCAAATTTAGATTCTCTAAAAAAATTATTTTTATTCCCTTCTAATTAAGCAAGATGGAATCCCAAAACTTGCAAAAACCTGTAATATCTTAAATTTTCTATGACTTTATCAAGACAAAAAGAATTTTTTTTAAAATAAATTTAATAAAACAAATGGTTTTAAAAGAAAAGATTCAAAAACATATAAGTATTCCCTTAGGTAAACCCACAATAGTGAGTCCAAAACTTGGGACATTAGTTTTCATCAAATTGGATGAGGCTAAAAACTTCATAATACCTTCATTCAAAGGTATTTCTTCAAATGAAGGTACCTTCATTTGGAGGTGAATAATAAATCACCTTCAAATGAACATGGACCTTCATTCAAAGGTGTATTTATTTTCTAGTTTTTTCATGGAAAGGACATATATTCATTTGAAGGTATCTAGATACCTTTGAATGAAGGTCATAAAAATGGCCTTTCCACCTTAGGCCTTAGGTTTTCTTTAGACTTTTTAGTTTGAAACCTCTAGTTGGATCTTCAATTGAAATCAATTGGATAATATTTTTTGTGGGATCATAACACTCAAGCTTTCAATGAGTATAATTTTGAAAATATTTATATTTAATTTCTCTTTTCTAGTGAACATGGGTTTTTATAGAATTGTACACACATAGAAAAATAGTAAAATACATTTAAAATATTTAAAAATATTTGTCCACTTGCTATTGATGTTCTTATTTTAAGAAAATAATAATAAGTTAATTTGAATACATATAGAAAAATTTATTCATTACAAAAGTAAACATAAAAGAAATTGGTTTTACCAATGATAGTAAACGTAATCATCCTTATACATACTTAGACATGAAATCAAATTGATCTCTACTAGATATCACCAATCAAAAAGATGGAGTTAGGATAACCTTTTAGTAGTAGTGAAAAGAAAGATGTATCTATTAGAGGAATATTCTGTCATTAGAACAAGTCATGAAAAATATGGTCAAACACTTCAACAATGAGCACAAATATAGATAGTTTTAGTAGCAACAAGAGCTTCTTATAAAGAAAGAGTAATACAAGGGTTGTTAATTCACATAAGTAGTTGGGAAATAGAATGTCATCTCACTGATACGTGAACCTCCACCCAATGAGACTTCCCAGTGACTATTAACTACTACTACCCCGCCATCGGTATGTTGATGGAACATGAAACAGGGTCCCATCGAAGCCTCCATATCACGTTGATGACCTTGTTGACTGAACATAGAATACTAGATGAAGTCAAAAGTGTAAACCTTAATGCTCTAGCTCAATGCTCAACTACCATACTTGGCAAACTTAAACTGATTAGCCCTTATTGAAAAAGAAATAATTCAGATCTTTTTTTTTTATGCAACATTGCTCATACGCATTGGATGCTCCTACATCAAACATAACATGTATCTATGGACCTAGAACTATCACTAGTAATAACAAGGTATAAACCTTACAAGATAAATATTTGAGAAAAAGAAAGAAGACATATGCTTTATTGCACAATATGGGGAATGAAAAGGTTCAATACTAATTGTATAAATAATAGTATTAGTAGCACACCAAGATCATAACAAAGTGTGGAGAGAAGCAACTTGCAACCAAAAAAATCAAGAATAGAAAAATAGTAGGTATTGGAGCATATCAAATAGCAAGAGGAAAATTTAAAATAAGGAAAATCCACCAAGAAACACATACATAGGTATTGACTTATATGGTTCTAGAAAAGTGTGTAAATATATAAACTTTAGAGACTAAGGATATTCTAAAAAGATAAATTGGATCAAAAGAGAGAAAGAAGAGGTAAATGAGAAAAAATAAATGGAAGACGTATAAAGTATAGAAAGAGGGAGAGAATTAAAGAAAATAAAAAGAATAAAATCTAATAAGAAATATAACATAATATTGAAAATTAAAATAAGTTGGTTTTACCAATGATAATAAATGTAATCATCCTTATACATAATCTGACATGAAATCAAATTGATCTCTACTAGATATCACCAATCAAAAAGATGGAGTCAGGATAACCTTTTAGTAGTAGTGAAATGAAAGATGTAGATTAGAGTAATATCACATTAGAATAAAGCATAAAAAGATGGTCAAAACACTTCAACAATGAGCACTAATATAGATAGTTTTAGTAGCAACAAGAGCTTCTTATATAGAAAGAGTAATACAAGGGTTTTTAATTCACATAAGCAGTTGGGAGAAAGAAAAATAAAATAAATTAAGAAAACAATTATAATGGAATATAGAAAGTTAAAATTTAACTCACAAAGAAATAGAGAAATTGTTGATACAACTAGGACTAACAATTCAAGAAGCTAAAGGATAATTATTATTACATATCTATATTGTATTAGTACTACACCAACTTATTTTGAATATTTTTTCCTTACTTGAATCAAATAGATTCCTTGGAAACCTAAATCTTATAATCTCAACTAGCTAAAACTTTATGATAGATGTAGATGGTTCATAGTGTTTGTAACTCTAGATCATACAAAACCAACATAACTCAAATTGAGTTAATAGAGAATAAGGAAAAGAAACTCAAAGGAAGGAGTTAGGGTTGGAAGTGAATACATATATGGTATTATTTTCTAAGCTTCTCCATTGAGCATAAAGAGTTATTCCTATGCTAGTGTAACCAACCATACTAGTGGTTGTAGACAAATAATATGTAAAAACTGTTAGTCATTACATAGAAAGTACAATATATGATAAAAAAAACTAGGAGGGCAAGTATGAGAAAGTAAATGCTACCTATAAACATCTCCTATCCTAGGCTTATAATTATATAGAGAAGGATGTCTTTAGGAAAAGATAAAGCTTTAAGCCTCTACAAGTTGTTGATAGGTTAATAATTCAAACACAATAAACCAATAGTCACTAAAAGATAAGTGCAATAGCAAATAACAACATGCAGTAACTCTACAACACATCTAGGATATCACATGTCTCTATGTATGTATATATATAAGAGATATAATATATGAATGAGTACAATATAGAAGAGAGAAAGAAGCTACTAAAGTAGATGTGGTGAATGTATCTATGTTTGTGATAAAGATTGTGTAATGTGAAATATATATATATTTATATGAATATATATCTATCTTATGTGTCTATAAATGTGTAAAATTACTTTAATATTTATGTTATATAGCTATATTATTTATTGCACTATTTATTATTTCTTCCTAATGCACTACCTTGAATATTTTTTTGTTAATAATAGTCACATGTAAGAACCCAAACACTAGTTGTGCACACACCCTCTTCAGATCCCACTAATTCGTGTTTCCAAAAATTATATCTGACAATAGTTATAGAAGACTCCTAAACCAAATTGGAAATGAATCAAAGAGACAAAGACAAGTCAATTTGACCTAAATCTTGGACTTCTGGCACGTGGAGGAAAAGTAGATCTTTCGTGGAGAAAGACAATAATTTTGGAGACGACCCATGTTTGAATTTGGGGCGGTCAAAAGCACGTTGTATAGAAATTGTGGTTACATTACGTATAAGTTGCTTCATCACGCTCAAATTACTAGTGTTCCAACATACTCTTCTATAAGGCTAAATAGTATTTTATCTGTAGCTCTAATGGTTGAAGCTGTTGTACTAGTCGATACTTCCCATGTCAATGGAGAAAATAAAACAGACGAAAATGCTGTGGTTAGAAGAATTGGAAACTACCATGCTAATGTCTAGGAGCGTGATTTTTAGACTCTCTTTCATTGCCTTATGGAGTGAGTTACATTAATTTATAACATTCGTTTGTTTCTTTCATGGTTTACATTAATTTATAATGCTCATTTGTTTGAAATCTCAATTCTTTATTGTTGTATTTTATCAGGCACCTTCGTACATGGAGAGAGTGAAAAGCTTGGTTAAAGAGATAAAGCTGGACGTATTTAACAGTCTTGCTAGAGAGGGAGAAATGAGTCCCTCTTCATATGACTTATGTTGGAAATAATTCCACCTTCTGGTTGTTACCGCAGCATTGACTTTTCTTCCCTCGCGTTTGGGTCATTTACCGCCATACCGCGGCTTGCTAGTTTGCCCCGTGCGGTACCACGGTTAACCACTTTCTGTTTGATCCTTGCCAGTTTGTTGACCATTGACCGAGTCCTCGCGGTTATCGCAGCCACCGTGGTCTGGCTGGCCTTCCCTCGTGGTAGTGCGGTATGTATGTTTGTCGGTGCCTAGCGGTTACCACGGCCACCGCAGTCATTTATTTAACCGCGGCAGTAGCACAGTAAGGCTGCCCCTCTGATCGCTAACGGTTACTGCGGCCACCACGGCTTGTTATTTAACTGTGGCGGTAGGACGGTAAACCGTCCTCTGAAGCCGTCGCCACCGACCGTAGCCATTACCACGGCTACCGCGGCTTGTCTTTTAACCGTGGCGGTAGCGCGGTAGTCAACAAAAGGTTGATCGGTTTGACTTTTCAGACGGATGTGTATGCGCTCCTCGGTGGCTGGGAAGGATGATGTTTTCTTGTATTTTTTGCTCGCCAGCTTGGTTATACTTTGAGCCTTCAATGTCTTTGTGCATGTGGTGTTTTCAACTGTTAAAATATATTTATAAATATGTGTTTGTACTCGTGATGAGATATAGAGGATGTCGAAGACAGTTAGAGAAAAGGTGGTGAAGTCTGAAAGAGACGGATAGAGATAGAGAGAAGAGAGGAGGATGATGAAGAGAGAGAGATAGACAGAGAGAGAGAAAAATGCTCCCAAGAGAAGAGAGTGAAAATAGATTATAACAAAAGATGAAAATTGAGAGTCGAAGCTCTGTTGTAGAGGAAAATGTATTTCTGAGAATGAATATAATTTACAAATTTTTGGGTTTGTGCATATGTGTTTCAGTTTCATAATTCAAGTATTTTTAATTGTCTGTCTGTGCATGACTCTCCTCATGTTGTTGAATGTTAGTAAAACCCACAAAGTGGTATCAGAGCATTAGCAGTAGCAGTGTTTTTTGTTTTGATGTTATCTTTTCCCACAAAGTGGTATCAGAGCCTAGTCGGTCAGTTTGACTAGGAGTAGAAATGTGTGGTAAATTTGTGTGAGGAAATCACTGTCTAGATTGAGAAAGCTATAGAGTGTCTAGGACTTGTTTGTGTGCAAAAATTTGAGAAGTTTGTCTGGGTTTAGAATTTGTGAAGAGGGTTAAAAAGGTAATAGGTTTTTTAAATGAAAATGCAGCCACAAGTGCTCTGTTTGTAAGGAAAAGTCGTTTGTGTTAGAATTAGTTGTCAATTGAGTGAGAATCCATTCCTAGAGAGGAAGATATGAGAAAAGGTTGAAGCCAGTTTAGTTGTCAAGGAGATTTGGTGTGTTTAAAGCCTGAAAAGAACTTGCTAAGTGTATTGCTAAGAAAAGCCAGAAGTGTTGTATTTTGAAGAGAGAATAGAGATCACTAACAGAAGAGAAGCTGAGAAGAAGCCCAAGATAAGTGTTGACTGAAAGAAGGAATTGAACAGAACACCAGTTGTTTGAACAATCAAGTGTTGTAGTCCCTATTGCAGAACAGAAGAAAAATAGAGGCTGAAGAAGATTAGAGTCGCATGAAGCTGCTATATCCCTGGAACAAGTTCAAAAGAGGTAAGTTGAAATTTCCTTTACAAATGGGGAAAGTAGGGAAAAGAGTCAAGAAAGAAAATGAAAACCTTTCATCTGCAAAAGATGTTTTAGAAGAAGAGTTAATATTGCTTAGAGAAGAATTGGGTATTGTTAAAAAGAACAATGGGAGTTATTTTGAGAAAATAAAAGAGCAGTCTAAAGAGAAGTGTTTGTTGTTAGAAGAAAATGATGATCTAGAAAAGGAATTAAGAAGGGTTAAGGCTAGAAATGAAGAGCTAGAAGAAAGGCTAAAGTCCTTTGAAGAGATTAAGAAGAGAAATGAGGAGGTTGAACAAAAAATGAAGTTGTTTGATGAGATAGAGAAAAAGAATGAAGATTTGGGAAAACTCTTGAAAAGGGTAGAAGAGAAAAATTGTTTACTGTTGAAGGAAATCACAGAATTGAAAGAAGAAAATGATAGATTAAGAGCATGTAATAAATCTGTGGAAACAAAACTTATAGTATGTGATGTCTCATGTGATACAACAGATTTGTGTTCTTTATTTGAAAATCTGTTTCTATTGAAAATGTTGATGATAGAAAGTGTCTAGATGAAAATGTGGATGAATATGCAAATATGGCTAAATGTGATAAAGTGTTAGAATCTTCAAAAGATGGTGTTTGTTGTGAAGAGAATACAGCGTTGAAAATCATGAAAAGAATGGGTTATACAGGACAAGGTCTTGGTAAACATGAACAAGGGAGAACATAACCTATTGAGGTTGTAATGAGGCCGAAGAATGAAGGTCTCGGATATGATTCAGGAAAAGGAAATGCTGCTACAAGTGCAGGTAAGTTTGTTAAGGAAATAAAGTGTAATGAGTGCTCACACTATCATAGAAGAGGTCAGATCAAGGAGAAGTGTTGGGATTTAAATCCTTGCACGGTTTGTGGTTCAAAGAATCACTGTGAAGAAAAGTGTTGGAGAAAGATGTCAAAGTATGAATCTGGTTCAAAATGCATGAAGATGGACTGTGGATGGATTGATGATTCAGGTTGGCACAAGCTAACTAGTATGTTCAAGATATTGTACAAGTGTACATATGTGAAGGTTCACATAAAATGAAAAATGTTTGGAGAGAAAAGAAGTTGCAATCTGATGATCCACTTGCAAAAAGTGTAGATGAAAATCCCAGTTTAATGTTTTGAAAGATTGAAGTTGTTGAAACTGTTGTTGCAGTAGAAAGGGTAAGATTTTATTTTGATTGTTTTTGAAAAATGAGAAACATTGCAGTATAACAGAACAAGAAGTGCAAATGAAGTCACAAGAACTTCTAAGCTTATATATATTTTTCAGTTGTTTGAGTGCATTGGAGAGAAGATATGATATGATTGGATAAAATAGAGGTTACAGTCGAAGCTGTTAGTAGTCATCATCAAGAGTTGAAGTTGAAAAGATAGTCAAAAGAATAAGGATAGAGTTACATCAAAGTGTTGTTTATGTATGAGAAAGTGAAATGTGTTGGAATATGACAAGATTCAGAAATCTGGAAGAAGAGGTTGTAGTAGAGCATGAATGGCAGCAGCCACAGTGAAAAGTTTTTTTTTTTAGGAGATTGAAGTTTTTTGAATGAACTGATGAAACAGGAGTTTGGCTAAAGAGGGAGAGACAATACAATGAATTGCAGAAGCATTCTGTGAGCATGAATGAAGTCAGATAGAACTATGATTGGATTCCCTAGCACCAGAAAAGTGCCACCATGGGAAGTGATGATTAAAATGATTTACAGCCAGTTTGTGGTAAACTGAAACCACCTCATTAAATGAATGATTTACTACAATTAGTTAGTGGTAATCTGAAACCACCACATTTGAAGAACGAATTTGAAACAGTTAAGGAAAGTGCAGAAAATGACAGATCTCCCTAGCACCAACAATGTGCCACTATGGGAAGAATTAAAATCAATCAATCAAGATCAAAATACATAAAGGATTCAAAACATCCTTCTGAGTTTATGGTAAACTGAAACCATCCCTATTTGATAGAAGATAACAGCAGATTGAAAAACTTGCAGGAAAATTGCAAAGGATGGAAAATGGATGATGAGGCAGCAATCCTCGAAGAAGAACAGAGATACAGAACAACAGAGCATGAGAGTGAGAAGACAGATGCAATGGAGAATACAGATGAGAAAGTTGAGAATAATGATTAGTTGAATAATGAAGAAGCCAGAACAGAGATACAGATGAGGAAATCCAGTCGTAGCTAATGAACATAATCGAAGGAGATCCAGAAGAGATCGTTACAGAAGATCCAGCAGTGAAGAAGATTTCGAGCTTTCAGGAATTCATGGAACTGCAGACGCAAAAGCTGAAATTAAGAGGGAGTGTTGGAAATAATTCCACCTTCTGGTCATTACCGCAGCATTGACTTTTCTTCCCTCATGTTTGGGTCATTTACCACCATACCGCAGCTTGCTAGTTTGCCCCGTGCGGTACCGCGGTTAACCGCTTTCTGTTTGATCCTTGCCAGTTTGTTGACCATTGACCGGGTCTTGGCAGTTACCACGGCCACCGCGGTCTAGCTGGCCTTCCCTCATGGTAGCACAGTATGTATGTTTGTTGGTGTCTGGCAGTTTCATAATCATAGCTTGGCGGTTACCGCGGCCACCGCGGTCAGTTATTTAACCGCGACGGTAGCGCGGTAAGCCTACCCCTCTGACCGCTAACAGTTACCGCAGCCACCGCGGCTTGTTATTTAACCGCGGTGGTAGCACGGTGAACCATCCTTCGAAGTCATCGCCGCTGACCGTAGCCATTACTGTGGCCACCACGGCTTGTCTTTTAACCACGGTGGTAGTACGGTAGTCAACAGAAGGTTGATCGGTTTGACTTTTTTAGACGGATGTGTATGCGCTCCTCGGTGGCTAGGAAGGACGATGTTTGAATGTGATTGGATGAATTTTTCTTGTATTTTGTGCTCGCCAGCTTGGCTATACTTTGAGCCTTCAATGTCTTTGTACATGTGGTGTTTTTGACTGTTAAAATATATTTATAAATATGTGTTTGTACTCGTGATGAGATATAGAGGATGTCGAAGACAGTTAGAGAAAAGGTGGTGAAGTCTGAAAGAGACGGATAGAGACAGAGAGAAGAGAGGAGGATGATGAAGAGAGAGAGAGAGAGAGAAAAATGCTCCCAAGAGCAGAGAGTGAAAATAGATTATAACAGAAGATGAAAATTGAGAGCTGAAGCTCTGTTGTAGAGGAAAATGTATTTCTGAGAATGAATATAATTTACAAATTTTTGGGTTTGTGCATATGTGTTTCAGTTTCATAATTCGAGTATTTTTAATTGTCTGTCTGTGCATGACTCTCCTCCTATTGTTGAATGTTAGTAAAACCCACAAAGTGGTATCAGAGCATTAGCAGTAGCAGTGTTTTTTGTTTTGATGTTATCTTTTCCCATAACTTACTGGAAAGGTTCTCCATTGTTGATGTTCTGCAATGCCTTGGAATCGATCGACACTTTGAAAAAGAAATAAAGACAACTTTGGATTATACATACAAGTATGAGTATACCCTTTCCACCTTCTTATAAATTACAAGATTTTATTTATCAAACTAATTCTATGTTATGTTTATTAAAAGTTATTAGAGTGAAAATGGCATTTCATGGGGGAGAGAAAATGGTATTTTTGATCTCCACACTAGTGCTTTGGGATTTCAAGTTCTCCACCTGAATGGATACCATGTGACTTCAGGTATCTATTAATTTTTTATTGCAGTCTTCATAGAATATGGGCATAGATATTTTGTTTCTATAGATTTTTTTCAAGTCTAATTATTATGTTATAAATCCAACAGATGTGTTTCATAACTTCAAGGATCATAAACAACAATTTGTTTGCCCTACAAACCAATCTAACAACCAGATAAGAATAATTTTCAGCTTGTATCAAGCATCAGAGATTTCTTTTCCAGGGGAGAATATCATGAGAGAAGCTAAAGAATTCGCCTAAAGGTGTCTAAAAGAAGCACTTGAGAAAAGGTAGGAATTAAAAGACAAAACCCAGCTTCTAGCAGAGGCAAGCCTAGACACCATCCTCATTATTCTATATTTATTCAATTAACAACCAGCTTATATCATAACTCTTCCTTGAAGGTGGAGTACGTTCTGAGATACCCATGGAGATGCAAAGTCCGAAGGTGGGATACATGGAACTCTATCTCTATATTTAGACAAGACATAGATGCTTGGATGATGATGGAGGGTATCTACAAGTAAGTCCAAACAATTTCTTTTGAAACAAAAAATAGGCCATTCAAATAAGTGTATCTAAATTGTTTTGATAACCTTCTTTCAGGGTTCCAATTAATGGAGTAAAAAGATTTTGGAACTACCTATATTGGATTTCAATATCTTGCAGTCTCATCATCAGAATGAACTCAAACATTTGGCTGAGTAATACAACTATACCTAATTTCCTCATTCACTCTTAATATATAATTTCATATGAATTTTTTTGAATAATTAACTCTGCAATATTTTTAACAACATTGGGAAGGAATAAGTAAAATAAAGGTAGTCAATCCAAGAATTTCATCCATTAAACCTCAAAATAATGAGTGAAGATTAAATTCATGGTTGTTTATCCTATAAACTAAGCTAGATGTTCATGATGATACAAATGTTTAGATGGTTGGATGAGGCAATCGTGAAGCAACTTAGTTTCTTTAGGCATCAGCATGTGGAATTTTTTTTTTGGTAAACATGTGGTTTATATGAACTTGAGTATGCAGCAACCAGGTTATGCTATGCTAAATTCGGCACATTTTTACTATTGTTGATATTTTTGATACTTATGGAACCATTGATGAGCTCATACCTATTAGGGAGGCTTTGATCAAGTAAGTTATCATAAAAAAATTCGTCATTATAATCTAGTTTTGAAAGAAAACAAAAAATTTATATCATCATGATGTATAATGTGTTATCTTTTTATTGTGATTTTACTTGGTATATAATGATATTTATTTTAACTTCAATATGCAATTGGGACATGTCAATCATGGACCAACTTCCAAACTATATGCAAATTACTCTCCAGTTTGCCCACAAAACATATATGAATATAGTTGTTGAGGCTGAAAAGATTCAAGGTCCACGTGTGCAAAAGTGGATGAAGGATTATGTAAGTTATGGGTTGTGATTTGATTGATGTTTATTAATATATACATATAAATTTTATGTATTTATGATTTTCTTATAAAAATATTTAATGTTATTCATTTTAATTTGTATTTTATATCTCATATTGCAATGGAAGACATTAATTTGGGCAGAATTTCAAGATGCTAAATGGATAGCTAATAACAATCATCCAACTTTATCTGAATATTTACAAAACTCTTTAATATCTTATGTTGTTCCTGTGGCTACATTCTTTACCATGATTTTAATCAACACATATCTACCAAATGACATTTTGAAGAGAGTGAATAAGCTTGAAAGTAGTGTAGCATGGGGTTGTCGATTAATTGATGAATCCAAAGATTTTCAAGTATCTATCTATCATATTTCATAGTTATGTTTTTTGACTTATTATAATTATGAATAATATGTTTAATACAAGTTTATAACACACATTTTCTTATTTTTAAAGCACGAGCAAGAACATGGAGAGACTTCTTCATGGATAGAATGTTATGTAAGAGATAACCCTAGAACAACTAGGGAGCAAGCTTTCGATCATGTGAACATGCTTATTGAGCTAAACATAGAAGAATTGACCAAGGATCACTTATCTTATGATGTTGTATGATTGAGAATCTTGTCATTGTTGCATACATATGTTTGGATTATCTACTTTAGTATGATTTTGACACAAGGCCATCCTCTCACTAAAGTGGGGGATAAATGTAGTGATTTATATTTTTTTACTTGTTTGGGCCCTCCTAGTTAAATTTGGACTTAATTGTGCTTTAATTTAGTATTGTAAAGTGTACCCTTTTATACTTTAACACTTGTTTAGATATCCCTTAATTAATTGAGATTAATTATGCCTTAATTGGCCCTTTAATTCATTTTTGAAGCCTATTTAATTACATTTTTTGAAGAGGAAACCCAACATTCATTAATGCCTTAACACAACACAAGTCATAAGGAGTAATGTGTGTCCTAGGTTTAGGGACCTGGAACCCATTTTCCCATGGGTGAATGGGTCCTCCCTTGACCTTAGGACCCAAATTTAAATTATGTTTTTGGTGATATTTTAATGATTTAAAATCTATAATTCAATGTCGGCTTGTGATATTTGAATTTTAGGAAGTTAAGAATGCATACCTATAAATATAAGGTTATTTCACTATTTTTCACCTACAATTTTTGTGTGAATTCACAATAGCAATTCAAGAGAATTTTGGAGAACTTCAATGGAATTCAAAGATTTATTAGATTTTTACTACTGCATTCAAGATCCAATTGCCATACCGAAGTCTTCTTATTTCATGCATTCTTTTGGAGCTAACATTGTGATGTAGGTTTCATGATCAAATCAAGCATTCAAAGCCACTATTTCAAGAAATATTCAACTTTCAAGATCCACATCCATTGAATCCATTTCATGCAAGTTGTAGATCAACATTCCAAAGTTTACTCAAGGGTTTGTTGAGTGGTAACATAGCTTTATTCATTCTTCATTCCCTCTTTCATGATTTTTTTCATTTCAAGGTTTGATTCCCAAAATAGGGTTTGACCGAGGAAAACCCCCATTCAAAAAAAAAACTTTTTTCCCATTTCATCTTATGTTTGCAGATCTAGGTGGAAGAAATCTTGAAGATCTCTTGAAGAGAAAATTTAAAGAAATTGACAAAGTTGTAAAAGTTGTCATCTCACGGAAACTCATATACATAATTTATTTCTGACATTCTAACATTGCCACTTGGAAAAATTGAAAGCTACAGATCTATATCAGAGACTCCCAAAAGTTCTAAAGGAACCCTGAAAGTGGACCCATTCACCCATGGGTGAATGAGTCCCTAATCAGCTTCAGAAACTAACTATTGGTGAAAGGTACACTCAGATATTCCCTTCTTTAATCTACAATTTGATTGTAGGTTCTATCAATATTGAGCCTAATCTAAATATTCCAAGTGTTAGAATGCATTTTGGAGTTGATTTACTATTTTTAGTTTTTCTCCCCAAAGTGTTGTTTGACCTTGACCTACGCCCTTTAGTCATAAGGAAATATGAAGATTCACTCATTGAGATGACTCACCTAAGGGTTGGAAGTAAATTCTTTGTGTGGATCTCATTTCCTAATGAATTTGAAGAAATAGGGCCCATTTTCCCTTTTTGGATCCACCTTTCCATTTTGGGAAACTGCCTAACCCTCTATCTTTCTTCTTTTCAATATATATATATATATATATATGTGTGTGTGTGTGTGTGTGTGTGTGTGGGTGGGTGTGTGTGTGTGTGTGTATGTATATATATATGTATGTATGTATACATACATAGATAGATATCAATATAAAGATGAAAGCTTACCCATTTCAAAGGTATTGAAGTATTTAAAGTGTAAGACTGATTATATGCCCTTTGAGACCAAGAGGAAAATTTGTGGGTCTTATGATATGTTGATGGATGATTGATTTTTGATTCCATTATTTCTTACACATTTGGGGAAGGATTTTTCTAAGAAGAAGAAGCATCCTATTATAGTGGATTTGAGCCACAAGCAATGGAGGAAGATGATTAAGCTAGCTTGTAGCTATTCTTTGGTTTACCTTCGAGTGGGTACATGGTGTGCAGTGAAGGTGGGGAAGGTTTCTCAAGAGATGGATGAAATTGTGGATAATATTTGTGTTGTGATTTATGGGCTTACATAGGTGATACCAAAGAATTGGTAGAATGTCAGTTCTTTGCATTTGAATATGTTGGGAGTGTATGGAAGAAATGGAAAAATGTTGAGTATTATTTTGTGTTTAGTTTTCAATTGAAACTTCAGATATTCATAGACAATCGACATATTCATATACATATGTATAGAGACATACATATGCCTGCATACATATATATACAGTCTATTCAAGATCTAGTTGTAGCCCATATAATGAAATATAGAACAATAGGAGTTGAACAGATTACAAAGCGAAGACTATTTACAGTCTATTCAAGATCTAGTTGTTCTAGATTATAATCCAGAATTTTATATCCACTACAAATAACATGATCTAGAGGCCTACAAGCTATTACAAAATCTGCAAAAAACCTACAAAAAAGATTTTATCTTCATTTCCCTTACTCCTCCATTTGCATGAAGTCATTCAGATTGTCACCTTGTTCTTCATTTCCATCTTCCTCCAGCTGAGAGTTCATAGCAATGTTCATGTCTAGAATGTTAGCAATGGCAAGCCTCATATTGTTTCCACCATGTGGTTGTGGTTGTACCACAATTTGATTACCTTCATAGGATGGAGAGTGCATAGACCTTGAATTTCTTTGCAATGGAGGTGTTGCATGATAACAATTATGATGAAGAAGAAAAGAAATGTAATGATATTTTTCCCTAAAAGTTTCAGTCATATCCCTCCCCAAATGATGTGAGTATCTTGTTAATGCTTTATTCAAATGACTGGGGTCAGAAAATTCTAAAGACATTTTAAAGCATCATAAACACTAACAACTGCTTTGTTTTGAGGTAAAAAATGAGAAGGGAAAATACCACCCACATAACCTTCTCCACACGAGAAAACATATTTTTGTGCACTGGAAAGAATAGCCTCATTTTCCAAAAATATTTCGTTTACCATTTTATCTGCAATGGCACTAACTGAATCCAAGCATTGTAATAGCACTAACCTTCTTTGACTGAATAGCTACCATTTTGAGCTTTTGTCGAGATTAACCTGTCTGATCAAGAAGATACATAGACTATTCTATCCCTCAAAATTGAAGCAATGATAACCTTATGATTATTTTCGATTGGTACCTTAGATAAATCTTTCCGTTCGACTTTTCCTGATAAAATCTCCACATTGTCAAAGTATTGATGAACATATGTACCAAATTTTTGAGACAAGAAAGCTATTGAAGAGTCCAAATTACAACAATTAAGCTTCTTAAACCCATTCCATGAGTCATCCCAAAAAATTGCATGTTTGCCATCATTAATTTTCCATGATAAGTGAGGAAGGGTTATTTTCCTATAGGACAAGAGAAAATTCCACATTGCAGAGCCTAGAGGAGGATTTGAGACAGTGAAGATTCTTAATGGATTCTAGCTATCCAAGTATTTATTTTGTATTATACGACACCATTTTAATGAAGGATTTGAGAACAAACACCAAACCATTTTTGCTCCTAAGGCCAAATTTCCATCATTACGATTATGAAGGCCTGCACCTCCTTTTTTCTTATTCATACACATAGCCTCTAGAGAAATTAGTGGAATCTTCTTTTTAATATCAACATTACCAGACCACAAGAATTTTCTGATTAATTTTTGGATTTGAGTTAAGATAGACTTGGGTGCTTTCAAAACTGACATAAAGTAATTAGGAATAGATGAAAGTACTGACTTGACCAGAAGGATTTTTGTTGCTAGGGAGAGCCATCTTTCTTTCCATGAGAGAAATTTTGATTGGATACTTTGAATAATTTTGATCCAATAAGAAATCCTATTCTGGCCTAAAAAGAATGGGATTCCTAAATATTTACTAGGCAGTTGATCTTGATTGAAGCCGAAAATCTTGACAATAGATTTTTCAGTTGAAGTTTTTGTGTTAAACAAATAAATCTTAGATTTTTCTTCATTTGCCTTTTGACCTGAAACATTTGTGTATTTATCTAGTAGAATTTTTATGTTTTTCGCTTCTAAAAGATCAACTTTACCAAAAAGAAGTGTATCATCAGCAAATAAGGAGTGAGTTACAAATATATTAGCATTTGGAAAAATAACACCTTTAATCTTCCCTTGAGAATTTTTTGATTTAAACGATCTACTCAAAGCTTCAGCCAAGATGATAAATAAGAATGGTGATAAAGGATCACCTTGGCGAACACCTTGAGAGGAATTGAAAAACCCCACAAATGAGCCATTTAGTAACACAGAAAACCTTGCACCTGAAATGCAAGCCATTATTCATTTACACCATTTAGGGGAGAAATTGAACTTCAATAGCACTTGTTCTAGAAAGCACCAATCAACCCTATCATATGCTTTTTTCATATCTAGTTTACTTATCATGCCTGATAATTTATTTGAAGCTATAGTGTGCAAAGCTTCATGAGCCACCATTGCTCCTTCTGGAGTTTCTCTACCTAGAACAAAACCACCTTGCTCCTCTGAAATAATTGAGGAAATGAGAGGATGAAGATGAAGATAAATTTCTTTTGTGAAGATTTTATAAATTGTATTGCAAAGCGAAATAGGCCTAAAATCTGAGAAAGATTTAGGTGCCTGGATTTTTGGAATGATGGCTATATTTGTGATATTGAAATTTTTTAACATACCACTAGATTTTCTTGACTCTTCCAAGGCACTTAAAATATTGAAACCAATAAAATACCACCTTTTTTGATAAAAAATGGTTGTGAATCCATTTGGGCCTAGGGCCTTATCTAGAGACATTGAAAAAACAACCTCTTTAATCTCTTTAAGAGAGAAAGGGGCAAGCAGTCTAATATTGTCTTCAGAAGAGACCAAAGAGGGAATATGTTGTCAAAGATCCTATCTTTCAGCAGCTAAATTCACATTGTTATTATCAGCCTTTGATAAAATATTAGAGAAGAAATTGACTACTTCATCCTGAATATCTTTCTCATTAATAAGAATAGACCCTGACACACTATCTTGAATTGAGAAGATTGAAGATTTTGATTTTTTGGCTTGGGCTGAATGGTGAAAAAATTTGGTGTTTTTATCACCATCTTTCAACCACAATTCCCTTGATTTCTGCCTCCAATATTCCTCTTCACGAGATAATAATTATTTCCATTCCATTTGCAGTTTCTTTTGTTCTTCAAATGTGATATTATTCAGCCCATTTAAAATGATTTTCTCATTGATTTCAAATAGTTTTTTATACACCATATCTTTTTGAGAGAATACATTTTTTAAAATTAATTGATTCCAAGATTTAAGATTCTTCTTGGCATGATCCAATTTTTTGCTTAATTGAAACATTTTTTACCCTTGAACAAAAGGAGTTGAATGCCACCAGTGTTTTACACAATTAATTAGATCTAGATGTCTAAGCCACATAGACTCAAATTTAAAAGATGAATGACACTTTGACTTGAAAGTGTTGCCAGAGATAATCAGGGAGATAGCAAAATGATCAGAAGCTACCAAGGGTAAAATTTATGAAGAGAAAGAATGCTCTGAATTGATCCAATTTGAAGAGATTAAGAATCTATCTAATCTTTTCGTCCAAGAGAAAATACCATTTAGTGGGATTACATCCCTCAAAGCATTATCTTGAATGAATGATGCAAAATTAGACATTACAATTTTGGGAGGGCTTATTCCTCCTTTTTTTTCCATATCATTAGCAATAGAATTAAAGTCACCAGCTAGAACACATTTATCTTGACCTATCAAATCAAGTTTTTGACTTTAGTAAATCCTACAAAAGTTTTTTGTCTGAAGTGCTAGTTGGACCGTAAACATTCAGTAGCCAGAATGAAAGGTCAAAATGAGTGGCATACATTAATTTCCAATTATGGTGAAAGGAGATATTAGAGATACTAAATTTCTTAGTATTCCATAGAGTTATTAGACCTCCCGAAGCACCTTGAGAAGGTGAATGAGATGCTCCCCAAACATGCCACTTTTTTTTATTAATAAAAAAGACTCCTCAAAGTTTTTGTTTCTTGTAAAACTATGATGTCTGAGACATCCAGTTGATGCTTCACTTGGGACTTTTTGTTAGAGGCATTTAATCCTCTGACATTCCAGGAGATAATTTTCATTGTAACTTGGGAGAGCAAAAAGCTCTCCTTGGCCTTTTTTGTTTTGAAGAATTACCTAGACTGACATCTAGGGTCGATTGAATTGATATTTCTTCTTGAAGCTTCATGGATAAATATTTCCTTCCTCTCTCTGCAAGAGACTTTGTATTATTTGGAGGGGAGAACTTTGACTAAGAAATAGAACAAAAATGTTCCCTAAGGGGTTCATCACCAAATAAATCTGAAGCAATGTCATCAATAATTTTCTCACCTACAGATACTAGAGACTAGTCCACAAACTTCACCAGATCTTCTTCTGATGGCAACGCATCATGAAAAAATTCTTGGTTTACTAAAGATGAAGAGATTTGAGGACTATCAAATTCACTCTGATCAAAAATTTCAAGATTACTATCACAGTTATTTGACACACCCAAAGTTAACATCAAAGCACACTGGTGAGCATGAAGAAGACAATTGTGTTAGAGTAAAGTAATTAATTAACTTTACTCTCCTCTTAAGATTTTGCCTTGCACACATATTAGTCATTTAATAATTAATATTAATTATTAAATGCACTCACCTTTAGCGTTAGGTTTTCCTTTTAGGTTTTGATCTCCTTTTATAAGGATCAATCTCTTGTATTTCATTGATGCTCTATTCATTTTTCAGGAATACATCTTGCACATTGTGAGAGCCAAACCCTTCTCTTGATCTCTCTCTTTCTCTGTGACAAGTCTTTTGCATGCAGGTATTGATTGGGTTCTGTGGATTTGCATTTCTCAAATCCTACATGGTATCAGAGCCAGATCTGTTGCAGCTTGTTCGGTTTTTGAAAGAATTAGAGATCTAGGTTTGGTTGCATCAGATCTATGTTTATTTTCTAGTTTTTTGTGGATTTGGGGGGAATTTATTTTTTTGGTGCACTTTGAGCTCAAACGGACCTCACCGTTGAGCTCGCAGCGTCCAAAAACCCCTATTTTCATATAAAATTTGTCCGATTTGGCCACAGTCGTTCTGGGAAGCAAAAAAATTTCACCAGGGTCGTACGGCACAGTTTTCAAGGCAAAAAATTCAAAAAAAAATATATAAAAAATCAAATTTTTATTGATTTTTCAAAGGTTTTTTGTAAAATTATTGCGTGCCAGTGTTAAACCTGGGCGCCACCGACCACCACCGGGCGGCCACCAGGCGCCACCAGGCCGGGCGGAGCCACCAGGCCGCCGCCGTGGATGCACAGCCCCGCGGGCTTAACCTGCCAGCACCAGGTCACATGTAGGCCAAGGGCTTCGGCCTTAGCTCCCAGCCGCCAGCCCCCTGGTCGGCCATGTGACCAGGAGCTGGAGTTTTTTAAGCCCCTGAGGGCTGTTCATTTTTTTCAAAAACCCTTTTGAGCTGTTTTCGCAAAATCGGGTGTATCTCGGACGTTTGAGCTCCTTTTTTCAAACAAAAATAGGCATCGAAAAGCGGGTTCTGAGTCCATTCTGATGGTGTAGGAATTTCTTCAAAAATATTCAATTTGCATGCAGTTTTTCATAGTCAAAGTTAGATGATATTTTTGCACTCCGAGGGGCATAACTTGCTCGTTTTTGCTCCGTTTTTCGAATGCAAATAGGCATCGGAAAGGTGGTTCTGTGCTCTTTCCAGATCTGTAGTTTATTTCACCAGAAAATTCTTTAGGTACATAGAGATTTATCTCAACCAATTACTGCTTTCTATTATTTTCTAGCTTTCAGTTTGTACTGGGGATTGGATTTTTGCATTGTGGGGGGGTGTTTTTTTCTTGCTTTCTGTCATCTACATTAGACAACCAGAATCTATAAACACCAAAACAAAACAAGAAAACCCCTTCTACATCTTCTGTCTAGTTCTGAAAGACCACTAAATAATAATAAAAAAAATTCACAGCAGTTGAGGCATAGTTTACAGGATGGCTGATAGATCTATTGAACCTCTCACACCGCATAATTATCACACTTGGAAGGGTCGCATGATGAATCTTCTCCAGTCTCGAGGATTATGGTCCTATTTGGATGAGGTTCAGCCTCAGTTGACTCGAGCCTTTGAGGTTTGCAGCACAGGAACAATATGGATCAGGCTATGGGATTGATGGCTTTACACATTTCCGACAGTCTCCTATTTCATCTTGATGGTTGTCTCTCTCCTCGAGCCATTTGGACCAAGTTTGATGGACTTTTTGGTACTGTCAATCAGTTCAGAGCTTTGCAGCTTGAGGCCGAGTTAACTTCCTTGGTACCTGATTCTTTTCCCTCCATTGAGGACTTTTTGACGAAATTCAAACAACAGAGATCTCTTCTACAGGGTTGTGGTAAGGTTAAGACTGATACAGAGTGTATTTACCTGATTTTGTCAAAGCTTCGTGGGAACTTTCAGATATTCTCATCTACCTTCCATTCCACTATGGATGCCTTGGGTGCACGTTTTACCATGCCTTCTTTTGAGGTGTTTTGTGATCGTTTGACTCGAGAGCAGGCTAAGATATCACAGTTGGATGCTCTCACAGGATCACCGCACCAAGCATTGGTAGCACAGTCATATCAGGGGAAGTAGAAGCAGAAGCAGAAACAAAAACCATAGACCACAGAGCATTGGAAGGATTCTAGTTCACAGAAGACATCTGATTCACCTTCTCCTAAGGGGGAATCATCAAAGAAAGATAGACTTAAGTATGCTTATTGCACTAAGCTAGGACATGATGAGTCCAAGTGTTATGAGAAGAAGATAGATGGATATGCAAAACAGGTTTCAGATTTGACAGCTCTTCTTGAGAAGAACCATATTCATCACTCTTCTTCATCTACTTTAGGCGGGTCTTCTTCTTCACCATCATTCCAGATAGATGGACAGGCCCCACATAAGGGTCATGCATTATGTGCAACCACCAGTTCACATTCATCTAGATGGCTACTAGATTCAGGTGCTTCACACCATATGGCATCTTCTCAGGACATGTTCTCATCTTTCGAGGTTGTGTCCTCACCACACATATTGATGGGTAATAACACTTATATGAGTGTATGTGGGAAAGGTTCTATCGATATTGATGATGGTACATTCAATGATGTACTATGTGTTCCATCTTTGTCCACTAACCTTCTCTCCATCTATCAGATTGCTCACAGTGGGACAGGGAAGACAGTTGAGTTCACACCTGATTCAGTGCACATCAGAGACATTCAGACTGGCAACATTGTTGCAACAGGGACAGTTGATCATTCTTCCCGATTGTATGCATTCACACACTTTGGTCCACCATCTCCCTCTCTTTCTACAAGAGAGCATGCAGTATCTGAGGAGAAGTTCGGTCACTTGAACTTATGTGTTCTTCCATCTGTTCATGAGACTAGTGTTGAGACTTCTACACCTCTTCCTCCTATTGAGATCACATTTGTTCAGCAGGATACCTCTTCAGTTGTGACTGACATTGTTGCTCCACTCATCGAGCCATCAAGTGCAGTTGTTGAGGCCATATATGAGGATATTCCTTTCCTCACATATGACAAATTCAACACACCTGTTATCCCTTCTTCATTGGAGATTCCATTTTAGGATCATCTTGAGTTGTTTGATTCACCATTTTGTTATTCATACACTCATGTTGATGTTTCGTTCTTCAGTGCGCATCATCTAGGACTTCCATTTTCACCTCACATCCAGGGATTTCCTCTTCTTCGACCGTTGGATTTGTTTCTTCCTCCGAGGCGACACATCGGTTTGATCATTGGCACAGGGGTTCTCTCATTCTGGGGGGGCTTTGGAGTCTCCACTCTCTCTCATGGGGGGGTATCTGATTGTATATCTGCATATGTTCTTGAGAGAGTCTCTTGAGACATTTCATTTGTACTTCCTTTTTGCATCTCTTTTTGGAGAGGAGTTTTTTCCCACTGGGTTTTCTCCTTTTCTCCATTTCATAGAGATTTCCTTGTACTTGGGTACCTGATTAGGCCTAGTTGTCAGGACCCAATTTTTCTTTCATGCACTATAGTTCTTTTGCTTTCTTGCACTAGTCTGTAGCTGCACTCTTGCTTATCTTAAGGGGGGGTGTTAGAGTAAAGTAATTAATTAACTTTACTCTCCTCTTAAGATTTCGCCTTGCACACATATTAGTCATTTAATAATTAATATTAATTATTAAATGCACTCACCTTTAGGGTTAGGTTTTCCTTTTAGGTTTTGATCTTCTTTTATAAGGATCAATCTCTTGTATTTCATTGATGCTCTATTCATTTTTCTGGAATACATCTTGCACATTGTGAGAGCCAAACCCTTGTCTTGATCTCTCTCTTTCTCTGTGACAAGTCTTTTGCATGCAGGTATTGATTGGGTTCTGTGGATTTGCATTTCTCAAATCCTACAAATTGAAGTTTAATTCAGGAGATAGAACTTCTAAAGAATAAAGAAAGATCATTATTGGAGAATGTAGAGAAAAACCCCAGTCATGGGCACCAAAAATAACAACCTTCTTGAAAAGAGACTGGCTCACTTTTTTATTGCTAAAAACACCTCCTGAGAGGGAAGATTTTTAAGAAACAGAGAACGGAGGTGATAAAGCTAACTCTTTAATAGAAGAAGCAACCTAATAATTTTCCAAAAGCAAAACAAGACCTGATTGAGAATATTATGTAGAAACACCAAATCCTTTTGAATGAACAAAGGAGGACCATTTGAAGTAGAGATCAAAAATATTTCCCAGGTGGGAAATATCAGGGATCCAATAATTTTGGAAGAAAGGTAAAACAACAGATGAAACTACCTGAGCTTTTAAATTTACTGGATTTGAATTACACCCAAGGAGCACACCATCAGAAGACCGACATTTCTTAAAAGGATGAAGAGGTAAATGACATAAAAAACATATAAGCTTGGGATCTTCCAAAACTACCTGTTGATCCCAAGAACCATGGACTGTTTTAATTTGAACACTTAAAGGCATTTTTTTGTAACATCCATTAACACCGAAAACCTAACTAGTAAAGAAGGATTTGAGAAAAAACCCATATCTTGATTCATTAATATACCCAGTTTGTTACCAAGAATCTCAATGATACCCGATTCTCTATATTCTAAGGGTAAACCCTGGAGTTGAACCCAAAAAGGAATAAATTTATGCTTGACCTGATTAGGGTTAAAATTTGGAGTCCATAATGTTGTAAAGAGGCCATTTCCTTCCATCATCCAAGTTTTTTTATGAAAAACAACATTTCTAGAATCTTTATGAAAGAAAATAACCACAAAAAAACCTTCTCCTTTATCTAAATAAAAAACTTGGTTGGAGCCACCCCAAGTATTAAACACCCAAGATTACAGAATATCGAGATCTGGAAGAAATTTCCAAATCTTACCAAACAATGCAACATCCTTTAGATCCGAAATTAGCGGATCGAGCATGGAGTGAGGTAGTGTGACCTCGACCCGAGGTGGGCATTTCTTCAATGATTTCCCCTTTGAGTTTCAGGATTTAACAAAGTGATCATAATTTTGGGGCTTACGAGAGTGAGCATGAGCCGCACAGTGAACAAGAGGGTGAAGGATACGGCTAGGATTACTAGAACTACCAGTCATAGTCGAAGAAGGAGCCAACAATTTAGATTCTATCTGTTTCTACAAACCTTTATGCATGGGAAGGACAATGGTGTTAGGAAACGTGAGAGGATTAGAGGCAGGGGGAATAAAATGAGAAATGGGAATGGAATTAGGAAATGAAGCAGGAGCAAGAATGGAGGGAGGAATAGGGGATGAGATAGAAGAAGACCGCCCAGTCGCGACATCAGCCCACGAGCGAGAGGAGAGAGAGGGACAGGATGATTTACAAATATCAAAAATAGGTTGAGGGCCCCTGACAAGAGATTTCTTTTGGTGAGATGAAACCGGCATCCACTTCCCATTCCTGACAAAATTATCCGACACCCACTTCCCATTTCTGAAAATAGAACCAGGAGAGCCTTTTCCGAAAACAACAGGAGAACTAGTAGGAAAACCAGAATGCCTGAACCGAGGAGGACCAATAGTCGGAGGCGGATGAGGAGAAAAATTTGAAACCCTAGGACGAGGTCCGACTTTATTGAAAGCATTATTACGAGGAAGGAAACTAGAATTTTTTGTGCGGAAAGACCTAGGGAGACCAAAGTCCTCAGAAAGATGGACACGAGAACCCCAAGAAGAACCAGGAGCCACAGAATGATGTGGGCAGGAAAATCGAGGATGGCCAGGAGGGCCCTCGGGAAGAGCAGGTTTTGAAAAATGGGAAATATCGGTTTTTTCCCTCCGCAACATGCAGACCCACCTTCCTTCCATTTTTTTTCAAAAAATGAATATAGACTTGGGTTTTGAAATATATGCCCAAAAAGGTAAGGGTTTCATGATAATAATTCCTTAATCACACAAAAACAGACATGGATTTTCAAATATATTCCAAAAAAACTAAGCAAGGGTTTCATGAGAATAATTCCTTAATCACACCAAAGCAAATAGTGGTTTTCAAATATATGTCGAAAATGATATAAGCAAGGATTTCTTATGATAATATCCCATAGTAGTATAGGGTTTGACCCTAAAAATATTTAATAAGAGATATAGATGAGGGATTTCGGATATATGCCCAAAAAAGCAATAGTTTATAAGAAATTAATAGTTTAATGATATAATAATGTCTTACCCAGACAAAATGAGATTTGGGCTTGTAGATATATGCACAAATACACATGGGTTATTAAGAAAAAGTTCCAAGAAGGAAAACACATTATTTTATGTAGACATGTGGTCAAACCCATGAGATGCCTCATCATTTTATTAGACAAAATTATGAAACTATGAAGGGTTTACCAGACCGCGAGCACGTGGTAAAATGGAGAGTAGAAAATAATCATTTTACCCCAAAAAACCATGGGAAATAATCCACCACCAAATCCAACCATATGAAACATCACATGGTGCAAAGAGCATTAAAAAGAATGATGAAATCAGTAAAAATAAGTAGTAATTATTATTCAATCAACTATTACACCCTTCACTGGTCCACAAAAATGCTTAATAAAAAGATTCAAAAGTGCCATTGTTTTCATTTTGAAAGGAGAATGATGTTCATTAATACCTCACACCATGGACTGCAGACATCAACAAATGCTCGAGGGTTTTCCAAATCATGAGCGTATGGTAAAATGAATAGGAAATAATCATTTTACCCCAAAAACTATGGGAAATAATCCACCACCAGACCTGATGTGATTATTAATTGGAGTGAATATGTAGTGGTTTCTTGTGTTAAGGCTTGTTGAATAATGTGTAGGTGTGAACTATTATGACCGCTAACCCAAACCTCCAATGTTAACCTGTGAATTTGACCCATTCACTTTTGAGTGTATATATGAATAGTTTAAAATTATTATAATTGTACCCTAATATTAACACAATAAGGATTTTTTTTAAATATTAATTGGTGGTTATATCGGGTGGCAATCGAGACATGTGAGGGCCATGAGTAGGCATCAAGTCTAAATGGAGACTTTTTGACCCTTGCATGCTTATCGAACCAAGGATAACTTTAAGAAACCCCCCCTCAACAAAAGTGTAAAATCCTGGTTTATCTTTCCTTTTATTTGAAAAAAATAGTAATTTTCCCTGGCAAATCTTATGCACATTATTAAAAAAAATTGTAAAATCTTGGCGAATCTTAATGAATAATTGGAAAAAAAAATAATCACAGTGGCGAATCCTAGTGAATAATCACTAAAATGATAAATTATAATGGTGAATCTCTCCTTTAAAAATTTGCATAGTTGGTCAACGCAGTTCCCCCATTTTTTAAAAAAATAATAATATTGAAGTAGGGGCCTGGGGGCGGCAGCCACCGGTAGGGTCAAGGGGCAGTGCCCCTTGCGGGGGTCAAGGGGGAAAATCCCCATTGTGGGGTTCAAGGGGGCAACGCCCCCTCACGTGGTCCGGGGACAGCAGCCCTGACACGCTCCTATCGCGATACAAGTGAGGTTGAGGGGTAGAGCCCCTCGCCACCAAGAATACATTCACTATTAAAAATGCATTGGAGCACACACTAATGAAGTGTTTTTAAAAAATCTCACTTGAAAAGTAAGACTAAATGAAACTTGAATATTTTACCATTGATTAGCTTTTAAATCGGACGGCTGCAAGTTCATTCTGTGAGCGAATATCGACGTATAAACTACTGGCGAATCAGTTCCAATGATGCATCATTTAAAAAATAATGAATTGGCGAATTAATCGAGACAAATTTATTTTCTTGTAAAAAATTGGCAATTCAACATCCTTTCTAACTTGTATTATTCGCCATTTTTGGAGGTCTCGATTTCAAATATTCGCCAATTGACAAAGATTTGCCACTAAATTTTTCCTTGTATCGAACCCTCCCACATTCATCAGAAATTCCCGCAAGCCAAAATAATAGATATAAGCTATTAACCTACATGTGAATAAAACCCCCAAAATTAATCTTGATATGACATATTTTAGGAGCTATAGTTGTGTGAATTTATCTATGGCGGTAAATAAGTCCTTTCCCCTAATCAATAAAAATATTTTCAAAATTATACTCATTGGAAAGCTTTATTTGAGTGCTATGATCTCGTAAAAAATCTTGTCCAATTGATTTCATTTGAAGATCCAACTAGAGGTTTAAAGTTAAAAATTATGAGCAAAATTTAAGGCCTACTTGGTGGAAAGGTCATTTTTATGACCTTCATTCAAAGGTCTTAGAGACCTTCAAACATATATATTTCCTTTTCATGAGAAAAAATATATATATCTTTATTTGAAGGTATACACCTTTGAACAAAGGTCCATGTTCATTTGAAGGTGATTTATGATTCACCTCCGAACAAAAGTACTTTCATTTGAAGAAATACCTTTGAATGAAGTTATCATGAACTTTTTGACTCATTCAATTTGAAAAATGCTATTTTCCCAACTTAGGGACTCACTATTGTGGGTTTACCTAAGGGCATACTTATATTTTCTAGAATATTTTCTTTTAAAATCCCTCTCATTTTATTAAATTTTTTTTTTTTTAAATCTTTTTGTCTTGAAAGTCTTAAAAATTAAGATAACATTAAACACTTGATATTACAAGATTTTACAAGTTTTGGGATTCCAAATTGTCTAATTCAAAGGAAATAAAAAGAATTCATTTTTAGGGAATATAAATTTGAGCTAAGAATATTGATATTTTTCCCATCTAATTCTAAATCTAAATGTTAGCACTTTTCCATCAAACATATAATCTATAATTTTTTATACATATAAACCAACATGTTAGATATATTATGTGCTTATAATAACTCATGATTACTTTTACATGCAATGTTACTTTTTCATACAAATGAATAAAATGAACATTAGATTGCTCATACACATAATTAAAAGATTAATATATGTTACTTAAACGAGTAAATTTAAATATTTTATTTATAAATTATTGTTTTTTATATAAAACTCTCAATATTTACCAACCCTTGATTTATTATAAAAGCATGATTATAATATACACTCTTAAATTTGTATTCATAAATTTTCATGATATTTTAAAAAAATCAAGTAAATCTGAAGGTTATATGTTTGCAATAATTATTTTTATTACATTTTATTTTTTAAAGTTTATAATATCATCTCAATGAAAGCTATAAAATATAATGAATAGAATTTCAATTGGCAATCTAGATCATAGTGAATGTTCTTTTTATCCTTTTAAGTATATGATACTTAAAGAGAAGAATGCATATTATCTTTAAAATCTATGTCATTTAATAAAATGGAATAGTTTAACAAAAACTTAAGTACACATATACATATTTAATGATTATATGAAATGGGATAATGCTTTATTTTTTTAAATAAAAAATTTCAAGCACATTCTAGTTGTAATTATTTCTCCTAAATTACATCTTGGGTACATAATAAAAAGGTTTCAAAATAAGAAAACATGAAATAAACTTATTTGTTCGCTCCTCCATCTTAGAGAGCTACAGGTTCAATAAGAATTTTCATTATGTCATTCTTAGTGTCTTGATGTGATATTGAGAATCCATCCATATCCCTCCAAATGAAAGCAACTGATCTGTACATGGAATCAAAATACAACCTCTTACAAGAAGTTGGAATATCATTATCATAAGATAAGCGCTCCTTGGTCAATTCTTCTATGTTTAACTCAATAAGCATGCTCACATGATTGAAAGCTTGCTCCCTAGTTGTTCCAGGGTTATCTCTTACATAACATTCTATCCATGAAGCAGTCTCTCCATGTTCTTTCTCGTGCTTTAAAAATAAGAAAACGTGTGTTATAAACTTGTATTAAACATATTATTCATAATTATAATAAGTCAAAACTAATAACTATGAAATATGATAGATAGATACCTGGAAATCTTTGGAGTCATCAATTAATCGACAACCCCATGCTACACTACTTTCAAGCTTATTTACTCTCTTCAAAATGTCATCTAGTACATATGTGTTGATTAAAATTATGGTAAGGAAGGTAGCCATAGGAACATCATAAGATATTAAAAAGTTCTTTAAATATTCAGCTAAAGTTGGATGATTGTTATTAGCTATCCATATAGCATCTTGAAATTTTGCCCAAATTAATCTCTTCCACTGCAATATGAGATATAAAATACAAATTAAAATGAATAAGATTAAATATTTTTTTAAGAAAATCATAAATACATAAAATTTATATGTATATATTTATAAACATCAACTTGGAATCAAATCACAACCTATAACTTACATAATCCTTCATCTACTTTTGCACACGTGGACCTTGAATTTGCATATAGTTTGGAAGTCGGTCCATCATTGACATGTCCCAACTGCATATTGAAGTTAAAATAAATATCATTATATACCAAGTAAAATCATAATTTAAAAATATAACACATTATACATCATTATGATATAATTTTTTTGTTTTCTTTCATAACTAGATTATAATGACGATAAACTTTATGATAACTTACTTGATCAAAGCCTCCCTACGAGGTATGAGCTCATCAATGGTTCCATAAGTATCAAAAATATCATCAACAAACAGTAAAAGGCTGCTGAATTTAGCATAACATAACCTAGTTTTTGCATACTCAGGTTCATATAAACCACATGTATACCAAAAATAATATTCCACATGTCAATGCTTAAAGAAACTAAGTTGCTTCATGATTGCCTCATCCCACCATCTGAACATTTGTATCAACACAAACATCTAGCTTATTTTATAGGATAAACAACCATGAATTTAATCTTCACTCATTATTTTGAGGTTTAATGGATGAAATTTTTGGATTGACTACCTTTATTTTACTTATTCCTTGCCAAGGTTATTAAAAATATTGCAGAGTTAATTCTTCAATGAAATTTATATGAAATTATATATTAAGAGTGAATGAGGAAATTAGGTATAGCTGTATTACTCGGCCAAATGTTTGAGTTCATTCTGATGATGAGACTGCAAGATATTGAAATCTAATATAGCGAGTTCCAAAATCTTTTTACTCCATTCAATTGGCACCCTGAAAGAAGGTTATCAAAACAATTTAGATACTTTAATTGAATGGCATGTTTTTTGTTTCAAAGGAAATTGTTTGGACTTACTTGTAGATTCCTTCCATCATCATCCAAGCATCTATGTCTTGTCTAAATATAGAGATAGAGTTCCATGTCTCCCACCTTGGGACTCTACATCTCCATGGGTATCTCATAACGTACTCCACCTTCAAGGAAGAGTTATGATATAAGTTGGTTGTTAATTGAATAAATATAGAATAATGAGGATGGTGTCTATGCTTGCCTCTACTAGAAGCTGGGTTTTGTCTTTTAATTGCTGCCTTTTTCAATGGCTTCTTTTAGATATCTATAGGCGAATTCTTTAGCCTCTTTCATGATATTCTCTGCTGGAAAAGAAATCTCAGAATCTTGATACAAACTCAGCATGATTCTTATTTGGTTGTCAGACTGGTTTGTAGGCCAAACGAATTGCCCTTTTTGATCCTTGAAGTTATGAAACACATATGTTGGATTTATAACATAATAATTAGACCTAAAAAACATCTATAGAAACACAATATCTATGCCCATATTGTATGAAGACTGTAATAAAAAATAAACAGATCCCTAAAGACACAGGATATCGATTCAGGCGGAGAACTCGAAATCCCAAAGCAGTAGTGTGGAGATCGACAATACCATTTTCTCTCCCCCATGAAATGTCATTTTCACTCCTATATCTTATAATTAACATAGCATAGAATTAGTTGATAAATACAATCTGGTAATTTATAAGAAGGTGGAAAGGGTATAGTGGAGAAGACCCAGTATCCACCAGGGCTAACTTCACGCAACCATAGAATCTAAACCGTGCGTCAAATCGAAAAAAAAATTATGGGTTTTTTTCGCCCACGAGTTAAGAGCTTATAACTAAGCTTTTGGCTTTTGGGCAATTTGGTAGAGTGCGAGAGCATTGGATATGCGCATGGAGGTCAAAAAGACACCTTTTAGAGGTGTCGTCTGCTCCCCGCCACCTAACGTCTCAATACCCGCCAGCTATAACCACCAATAAAAAATTTAAAAAACACCTAAATGTGTGACTATTAACATTTAAATAAAACTATTCTATCATTCAAATCTGCTCAAAAGTCAATGGGTCTAATTCACGTTGGCACCTTAAAAAATCAATTTTGTGCCCATTAAAAATCACTCCTACATATTAATCTCCTTACTTTAGCACCGAACACCAAACACATTACACCCCAATTAATTTTCATTTGGTGTCTGATTTAAGCATATGACTAATGTTTTTTTTGGTGGGCACCCCATTATTTACCATCATTTTACCTCTCGGCTCTATTCAAGGTTCTCATAGTGATGGAGGTGAACAGCGATTGTTGTCCATGGCTCCGCACACACCTTCAAGTAACATCAAACATCATTTTCCTTTGAGTATGCAAACAATGGTATTGGTTAATCATTTTCTTCTCCATTTTTCGTGACCTGTGAAGGGTTTATTCGATGATTGAAAAAATATTACTGCTTATTTATGAAATAAATCATGCCTCTTACACTCATTTTTGCCATGTGCTATTTGTTTTTGTTGGGTCATGGTGTTGTTGTTTTATACATGGGTTTTTTTGGGGTTAAATGATTAAATACGACCTGGTAAAGTCAATTGTATCATGATATTGTCTCCAAAAATGATGAGGAATTTTGTGGGTTTTGACCACATGTCTGCAAAAAATGATTAATGGTCTGCATCGACCTTTTTATAAAAAACCCATGTGAATACGACCATAAATCGGCAAACCCATTTAGTATACATCATTTTTGCGAAAACCCTTGCTTTGTTTTTCCAAATACGGGTTCTTTTGGGGTTAAATGATTAAATACGACTTCGTAAAGTCGATTGTATTATGATATTGTCTCCAGAAATGATGAGGAATTTCGTGGGTTTTGACCACATGTCTACAAAATATGATTATTGGCCTCCATCGACCTTTTTATAAAAAACCCATGTGAATACGACCATAAATCGGCAAACCCATTTAGTATACACCATTTTTGTGAAAACCCTTGCTTTGTTTTTCCAAATACATGTTTTCTTGGGGTTAAATTACTAAATATGACCTCGTAAAGTCGACTGTCTCATGATATTGTAACTGGGTATGATGAGGAATTTCGTGGGTTTTGACCACATGTCTGCAAATTAATTTTTTTTGGTCTGCTTCGACCTTTTTATAAAAACCCAATACACAATGGGCAAAAATTATCTCATGAAACCCTTGCCTGGAATATTCCACATCTATCTGAAAATGCACTTTTGTATTCCTGTGAGTGAGGAATTACTATTATGAAACCCTTGGTTAATTTCTTGTGCACATTTCTGAAAACCCAAGTGGTTAATCGATCTACTTCTGTTAAAATTAATATCTTATTGCTATTGAATATAGCACAGCTTCTTTCATTTATTGTACAATGTGCTTTGTACATTCTACTTATAGTTATTTTCATGAGTTGTGCATTTAACATTTATATTTATGCACTATCTTTTTACTTTACTTTATAAGTAAATGAAGGTCTTTTTTTTTGTCTTTAATACAAGATCTGCAAAACGAATTCTCCTAAGTTTTGCAGCAATTATTTTATATCATTTACTACGTTTCCTTTGGTTGTCCAATACAACAGACTAGAATTTGAATACGTTTCCTTTGGCTGTCCAATACAACAAACTACCATTTGTTTATATTTTTTATACTTTCCATTGCACATACTGCAGGCCAACATACATATATTTGTCATTTTACATTTTGTGTCTCTTGTTCATTCAGCAAATCGATATATATGTGTGTATCCTTTGCCTATCCTTTGGCAATGCAAACAATGGTACTGGTTAATCATTTTCTTCTGCATCTTATTGAATTTGTAAAAGAATGTGTACAATGTTATACCTATAAAACACACATTAAGCAATGTGTTTCAAATTATATATGAATCTGTGCTATGTTTTATACATTCATTTACAAATTATGTGTTTGTTGTCTCTTGTTCATTGAGCAGATTGATATATATGTTTGTTTCCTTTAACTATCCTTTGAAAATGCAAACAATGGTACTGGTTAATCATTTTCTTCTACATCTTTTATGACCCGTGAAGGGTTTATTCAATGATTGAAAAATTATTACTGCTTGTTTATGAAATATATCATTCCTCTTGCATGCATTTTTTCTGTGTGCTATTTGATTTTGTTGGGTCATGGTGCTATTTTTTTCTCCTACATTGCATGTATGTATGTATGTATGTCTGCACATACATACATATATACATACATGCATATATATATATATATGTATGTATGTATACATGCATGTATGTATGCATGCACATACATACATACACATATATATGTATACATATATGTATGTATCTATGTATATATAAAGTTGTTTGTCCATGGTGTGAGGTAACGACAAACATCATTCTCCTTTCAAAGTGCATGTATGTATCGGCAAACCCATTTAGTATACACCATTTTTTGTGAAACCCCTTGCTTTGTTTTTCCAAATACGGGTTTTTTTGGGGTTATATGTGTATGTATGTATATGTATGTATGTATGCACATTGTACACATTCTTTTACAAATTCAATAAAATGTAGAAGAAAATGATTAACCAGTACCATTGTTTGCATTTCGAAAAGGATAGTTAAAGGATACAGACATATATATCAATCTTCTCAGTGAATGTATGTATGTATGTATGCACATACACATACATACATACATACATACATACGTAGATACATACATAGATATATATATATATGTATGTATGTATGTATGTATGTATGTATGTATGTATGCACATTCATACACACATACACACATATATATATGTGTGTATGAATGTGCATACATACATACATACATATATATGTGTGTGTATGTATGTGCATACATATATGTGTACATATATATACGTATGTCTGTATGTGCATACATACATACATACATATATATATTTATGAATGTATGTATGTATGTATGTCTGTATGTATGCACATACATACATACATATATATATATATTTATGAATGTATGTATGTCTGTATGTATGCACATACATACATACATATATACATACATATGTATATTTATGAATGTATGTATATATTTATGAATTTATGTATGTATGTATGCACATACATATATATATACCTTTCATCACCATGAGAACCTTCTAGAGAGTGCATGCGGTAAAATGATGAAAAATAATGGGGTACCCACAAAAAAACACATTAGTCATATGCTTAAATCGGACTCCAAATGAATATTAATTGGGGTGTAAAGTGTTTTGTGTTTGGTGCTAAAGTAAGGAGATTAATATGTAGGAGTGATTTTTAATGGGCACGAAATTGATTTTTTAAGGTGTCAATGTGAATTAGACCCATTGAATTTTGAGCAGATTTGAATGATATAATAGTTTTATTTAAATGTTTTTTTTGAGAAATTTTAATAGATAAGTGTTACCAAAGGGGGTAACTCCCATGTACATTCAGATTTAGCTTTTATAGGCCAAGAAAGAGATTACAAACCCCGCTCATTCTATGAGCAAGAAAATTGCTGCGAGGATGTCCCCAATCCTAGTCAACCATTGCAAGCGGACCCCATTGAGCCAAGCCAAGTCGGAGCGCATGAAGTTGGAGAAGGTGTCCATGTTGACGTTTTTGACTCCTGCTCTAAATACTTTCCATGCGTCAATACAGAAATTATCAGTTGCAGCTTGGCGGGCACATGCAGCATCTTCGTCCACATCATCCTCGTCAGATTCCACTTCCTCCTCATCATTGGTTGCCATATTCAGTATTTCTGGGTTGAAATAGTACTGGAGGAAGCTAACCCAGCCCTCCTCGCTTAGGTTCAGAATGGCATTGGCTACTGCCTCAGCGTTACCAATCTCTATGAATCCGTTGAGTCACTCAACCACGACCTCCCTAACCTCGGTTATGTCCACTAATGCACATAGTATGAGCTCGTAGAATTTTTCGTCGCACTAGTGCTGATCAAGAGACAAAACCGTAGATACCAGGTTGACTATTGCATTCCTTATTGTTGGGTCTAGAATGTTAAAAATCCTTCTGCACTGCACCATTACTGGCTCCTTAGTGCAATGGCACTCAACTCCGAACATGAATACCATCTTGCTTTTCTGGCAAACTTGGAGTTGTTGTGAAGAGGTGGAAATGGAGAACATATTGTCCCTCTATTAATAGCCTTAATCCTATAATGATAAGAATTTCTTGAGAATCGATCCCGTCGATTCAGGCCATACCAAATCCAATCTAAATCGGTCCTTATGATTTCGCACATGTGAATCCAGTCTTGATTTGAGGTTCACAAGGTTTTTGGGATGAGGGATCTGGCATTCTAACTGTCATCATTTCTGCCAACTAGTTGAGGTGAGTTCACGTGACAGAGTGCCAAGGTTATTTTCCCTTTGCCAATTTTTTAAGCCGCCACTATGGGAGCATCCATTATGATACGGCCCAAGGCAGGCCCTATGTGCAAATACGTCGCCTAAAGCAGATTCTGCCCCCATAGACCAATGCAAAGTTTGTACCATCCCATGTCTTGTTGGGATTATGTGTTGTTTTTTACTATTTCTTGATCAACGATGTCTTTTAGCCCATCCCATCTCTCCACATTGAATTCTACAATCAATTTGTTCGTTTGCCATACACCAGCATTTGCTAACCAGTTCGTCGCCTTGTTTTCTTCTCTCTAAGATTGCTCCTTAGGACGTTTTAGTTTGCACCATTCTTTTTGGATGTCTGCATCCCACTTTAAAAATTTTGATTTTGCACTAACAGTGATCCTATTGTTGGCCACTTCTATTAATGCCTTGTAATGTTAATAGTGACACATTTAGGTTTTTTTTTTACTTTGCAATGTATATTAGAGATTTTCTACAATGTATATGTATGTATATTTTTATATGAATACATGCATGTATGCTTGTGTTTCTATGAATGTTTACACATATGCTTATGTTTGTATGACTGTATGCATGCATACAAACATGCAAAAAATCAGAGATATATAAGGCTACCCAAATAAACATCAAATCTAAATATAATGCAGAATTCAGTCATATCATCTCTAAAAAGCTACATAAGTGATAGCTACAAATTCAAATGCTATAAAAAATTCAAATTTGAAACACAAAAATCAAATTGAATGTATTCAATTGTCGGATTCAAATTTCTAAATAAGAGGGACAGCAGCCAGTGGCATTCACAATTAATCTCCCCTAGTAATATCATCTCCATACTACAGACCATAGAATGGCATCCTTTGCACATTCCTTATATATCCAAGGTTGATGAGAAACAATGAATATAAGTTGAATAAATCTTGGTATACAATTCTATTAACATTTATATGTTTTTACATATATTTATCTATTTCATATGGATTTTTTAATATGTTGAACTTGATTAATTATTTTTTGTTGTACATGCATTATTTCAAATGTTGTATGATATTTGTATGTTACTAGCCTCGGTTGTGACTACCCGTGGTTGTAAATATTTTCTTGTAGGTAGGAGAGAACAAGGAGAGGTGGTGCAACAATGTTCAGGGTGGGCAGTTTGGTAAATGTGTTTGTCAACACACCAAATAATTAAGGATTTTTTGTTCAAAGGACTCTATGTTTCAATTATTTTTCTATATTGTTCACTAACTAGTATGTCTTTTTATTTATTTCAATAACTATTGTCCATGTTTGTTTGTTTTATTATATTTGTTTGTTCTGGTAGGCATGTAAAATGGCTAGGAGGTTTTAAAGAGCATGTCAAATTGCAAGATTACATTTCAGGTAAAGTCTTTCAATAATTTACTTTGGTTATGACCCGGTAGACATAGTGTTCATTTATAATGCTTATTTTTCATATTCATTGTAAACTTACATTTAAAATTTACAATTAGATTGATTTCCAAGTGTAGGTGTTGAAAATTTTATAATTTCAAATAGATTAATTTTTGGATATATTGCATATAGATTTATAGATATATGTATGCATATACTTAGTTGTGTATACATACATACACATATGTATGTATGTATGTATGTATGTATGTATATACATACATATATATATATATATATATATATATATATATATATATATATATATATATTTACATATATGTATACATGTATACACAGCTAGGAAGGTTGTAAAGAGCATGTCAAATTAGAAGATGACATTTAAGGTCAAGTCTTTCAAGAGTTTACTTTGGTTGGGACCTCGTAGACACTGTGTTCATATATGATGTTCATTTTTCTTATTCATTGTAAACTTACACTTACAATTTACAATTAGATTGATTTCCACTTACACTTACAATTACAATTTATGGATATGCTACATATACATGTATAGTAATATATATATATATATATATGCATATACTTAGTTGTGTATACATGTATATATATATATATATATATATATATATTCAACAATGTATGTTAGATGAATACAACAAACACATATCCAACAAAATGATAGATGAATACAACCAACACAAATGATTTTGAATCACAAAATCATATATCATTAACTTTAAACATGATTAAGACACCATAAACATGATTAAGACAAAGTTGGAAAGAAGACAAGGAGTCTTCAGTATTACAAAAAAGACACTGGCAGACATCAAAGTATATAAGTTGACTACAAACTACCATTTAGTTCTACAAAGAATTAGATAGTAGTATTCGCTGGCTTTCCAATACAACAGACTACTATCCTTTGGTTGTCCAATACAATAGACTAGCATTCGGTTGAATAAAAAACACTCTAGCACACTTTGAGGTCAAAAAGTTGACAACAAAAAATCATAATCAGACATCGACAGAAATGATTAAGAAGTGGTGTGTCCTTGGGGGTCAACTAACTCCGCATCAACTGGAGAGTATGTTAAGGACTATGGATTTTTCTGTATGGCACTTGCGATACAAGAAAGCAATGCATGATTTGCCTCTAGAGTGAGTTGTAACTGTGGAGAGTACCCTTCAGAAGACCCATTTTGTACGTTGCTAAGAGCAACAAAGGCAAGAGCCAAAATTTTAACCATGTCCCTTAAAATTGGATGTTGACTTGGAAGAGGAGTTGTAGGAGTACTCTTACTTCTGTTTCTTTCTGCTCTTTCTGCCTGCTTTTGGTTTTCCTTCAACTATCGAGCAAACTTTGCTTGCTCCCTTTCAAGCTCCTTTTGATGTTGCTGCCTCAACTTCTCCTCTGTAATTTTATGTTTTTTTGCAGCACGCTCCAATCTCTTTGCCTCCCTCTGTGAGGATTGCTTCTCTTTTTGCCTTCTTTTCAGCCATTTTCTCCCTTTTCCTTTGTTGCAATTCTTGGTTTCTTCATTTATGTGCCTCTTGTTCATTCAACAAATTGAAGAAATCATCTGATGTCAAAATTTGAGATTGCCTACTAAGGCGTAGGACCCCATTGCGACCTGTATTAGATGATTGGTGCACCCTTTTCATTGGGAGTTGCAAAAAATTGCTTCTCTTGCTTGTTGGTTCTGCATCATTGAATTTTTTGCATGGCATGTATAGTCGGCCTCTTTTTCACTTGAGTCATTACCTTCGAGTCCATCCTCATCATCATTTTCAGCCTCCCAATTTCTCCCAGTTGTGAAGTAAAGGATGACATCTTCAGGATTAACATATGGTGGTGATGGCATGGACAACCCTTCATCCATTTGACTAAAATTGAGATGTACCCCTAGGTTCAAAGTTGCATCTTGAAATTCAGATGGCAGATTGAGACTCTCTTCATTTTCAGCTACTTGATTACATGATTGAACTACTGGTTCTTGTTCAATTTATGTTGTCTCAATGTTTTTTGGGAAATGTCCTTCTTCATTTGTTGGATTTGGGGCTATGCTTGCAAAAAAGGTGTCCACAAACTGTCCAATTTGATCCTCATTCCAACTTGCTATCCTCAAATATGTTTTTGCTGCCATGAACGGTGCCTCATCATCAGTTGTATCACCCTTTGTTTGATCCCAATGTGGTTCCTTCCTCTTCAACCATGAAATCTTGGCTTGGCCCCATATCGAATTCAAGTACATGTCTATCTAATGGCCAAATTCTCATTCTTTGAAAACCACTTGCAATGTTATTACAAGTCAAAGCTTGTGCAAAAGCTTTGTTGGCAAGTGTTGCCAACTCTACCCTTTCAATGTCAAGTTGAGGATTTTCAAAGAGCCATATACTCCTTTGTTATTTGAAGTAATTCTTAAATGGTGAGAACACACTAACATCAAGGGGCTACAATTTGTGGTTGCAATGTGTTGGAAGTGTGGGCAGATCTATTCCCATAGTATTTGCTTCTTCAATCATTTTGAATGCAACATGGCTTCCATGACCATCAAAGATGAGAAGTTTTTTGTTGGATGGTGACACCCCTCCTGGGACATTTCTTGCAAAGTGTTTTAACCATTCGATAAATAATTCTTTGGTCATCCAAGCATGCTCTTGGATTTCCATGCATGCCCTTGGCTCACAGTTAACAATATAGTTTCTAATGTTCCTTTTGGACTTGACCAAATAGTAACCAGGTATAGCTTGACCTGCTGCACTAACACAAGCTAGAACAATGATCCATTCTCTACTTTTAGAAATTAATTTTGGAACAAATTTCATCCCTATTTTTGCAATAACTCTCATTGCACAATTTATGCCAGCCTGCACACCTATTTCATCGCAGTTCCATATTTTGTTGGGCCCATAATTATATTTGTTGTACAACTCCTCCAAGTTATCATAGAATGAAGAAACTATTTTTGGGCATAGCATTATAGCTCGATCTGTGTCCACTCCTTCGAGTGTTCGAATTGTTAGATCAGGATGCCTTTGATGAAAGTCAGCCCACCATGACCTCCCTGGTATCCCATTTGTGAATGGGTTAGGCCTTGCTCCAACCATTTGGACCACCGTTGACTTAAGTTGTGACACTTGAAGGCCATGGCCAATATTAGCCATATCTTTACACCGCTGCACAATTTTAGCTTCTTCTTCGTCAGTTAGGATTGTTCGAGGCCCCCTTTTTTTTGTGGATGTCACACCATTGAGCCATGCCCGCAAACTGCTAGGCAGGATTCCCCATTTGATCATTGAACCTCTGATTGACATTCACTTGTCCTCAACATCTGCAATTTTTTTTTCCATGTCATCCATAGACCAAGTTTTCATGCACAAATCTGGGGTTGTCACATGGTCAATAGGTGGTGGTTCCATTTCTACCTTAGTATTATGAACAATAAGTTCAAAACCATCATTTTCATTGGCTTGTTGTGCATTTTCAGAAATAACTTCCTCGTTCATGTTCATTGTTGTCTCTTCATCAACAACATCTAGAACATTGAATGTCACGCCATGAGGTACTCTAATCGAGCACCTCCAAGATGATATTTTCCTCTTCTATCCTAGTGCCATGATTGTCAGTGATCGTGTACATTGTAAGCCATAAAGAGTCAAAAAAGTGTGATCCTATACATATAATTAGACAGATATAATTACAAAGAAAATCACTGATATACAGTGCAAAATAGAAAACAGTGCTAAATGTGTCACTATTAACATTTAAATAAAACTATTATATCATTCAAATCCGCTCAAAAGTCAATGGGTCTAATTCACGTTGGCACCTTAAAAATTCATTTTCAAATCATTTTCGTGCCTATTAAAAATCACTCCTGCATATTAATCTCATTACTTTAGCAGAAGACACCAAACACATTACACCCTAATTAATCTTCATTTGGGGTCCGATTTAAGCATATGACTAATATTTTTTTGGGTGGATACCCCAGTCTTTTCCATCAATGTTCAAAGCACATTGTACAGAAAATGAAAGAAGTTGTGTTGTATTCAACAGCAATAGGATATCAATTTTAACAGAGGTAGATCGATTACACACTTAGGTTTTCAAAAATGTGCACAAGAAATTAACCAAGGGTTTCATAATAATAATTCCTCACTTGTAGGAATTGAAAAGTGCGTTTTTAGACAAATGTGGAATATTCAAGGCAAGGGTTTCATGAGATTAATTTGCAGACATGTGGTCAAACCCATGAAATTTCTCATCATTTGTGGAGACAATATCATGAGACAGTCGACTTTACCAAGTGGTATTTTATCATTTAACCCCAAATAAACCCGTATTTGGAAAAACAAAGCAAGGGTTTTCACAAAAATGGTGTATACTAAATGGGTTTGTCGATTTATGGTCGTATTCACATGGGTTTTTCATAAAAAGAACGATGCAGACCATTAATCATTTTGTGCAGACATGTGCTCAAACCCAAAAAATTCCCCTATCATTTTTGCAAACAAAATCATGATAGAAACAGGGAGAGGAAATCATTTAACCCCAGAAAGATCCCTGTGTAAAACACCAACATATATATATAGACATGCATACATACATACATACATATGTATGTATGTATGTATGTATGTAATACATA
>CM021105.1:11574539-11611522 GCA_007115665.2 Sequoiadendron giganteum | reverse complement strand
AGTGACACATTTAGGTGATTTTTTTGCTTTGCAATGTATATCAGAGATTTTCTGCAATGTATATGTATGTATATGTTTATATGAATACATGCATGTATGCTTGTGTTTCTATGAATGTTTACATGTATGCTTATGTTTGTATGACTATATGCATGCATACAAAGATGCAAAAAATCATAGATATATAAGGCTCCCCAAATAAACATCAAATCTAAATATAATGCAGAATTCAATCATATCATCTCTAAAAACCTACGTAAGTGGTAGCTACAAATTCAAATGCTATAACAAATTCAAATTTGAAACACAACAATCAAATTGAATGCATTCAATTGCTGGATTCAAATTTCTAAATAAGAGGGACAGTAGCCAGCGGCATTCACAATTAATCTCCCCTAGTAATATCCTCTCCATACTACAAACCATTGAATGGCATCCTTTGCACATTCCTCATATATCCAAGGTTGATGAGAAACAATGAATATAAGTTGAATAAATCTTGGTATACAATTCTATTAACATTTATATGTTTTTACATATATTTATCTATTCCATATGGATCTTTTAATATGTTGAACTTGATTAATTATGTGTTGTTGTACATGCATTATTTCAAATGTTGTATGATGTTTGTATGTTACTAGCCTCGATTGTGACAACCCGTGCTTGTAAATATTTTCTTGCAGGCACGAGAGAACAAGGAGAGGTGGTGCAACAATGTTCAGGGTGGGCAGTTTGGTAAATGTGTTTGTCAATACACCAAATAATTAAGGATTTTTTGTTCAAATGGCTCTATGTTTCAATTATTTTTCTATATTGTTCACTAACTAGTATGTCTTTTTATTTATTTCAATAACTATTGCCCATGTTTGTTTGTTCTATTATATTTGTTTGTTCTGGCAGGCATGTAAAATGGCTAAGAGGTTTTAAAGAGCATGTCAAATTGCAAGATTACATTTCAGGTAAAGTCTTTCAAGACTTTACTTTGGTTGTGGCCCGGTAGACATAGTGTTCATTTATAATGCTCATTTTTCATATTCATTGTAAACTTACATTTAAAATTTACAATTAGATTGATGTCCAAGTGTAGGTGTTGAAAATTTTATAATTTCAAATAGATTAATTTTTGGATATGCTGCATATAGATGTATAGATATGTGTATGCATATACTTAGTTGTGTATATATATGTACATATATGTATGTATGTATGTATGTATGTATGTATGTATGTATGTATGTAATACATACATACATATATATTTACATATATGTATGCATGTATATACAACTAGGAAGGTTGTAAAGAGCATGTCAAATTAGAAGATGACATTTCAAGTCAAGTCTTTCAAGAGTTTACCAAGTCTTTCAAGAGTTTACTTTGGCTGTGACCTGGTAGACATTGTGTTCATATATGATGTTCATTTTTTTTAGTCATTGTAAACTTACACTTACAATTTACAATTAGATTGATTTCCACTTACAGTTACAGTTACAATTTATGGATATGCTACATATACATGTATAGTAATATATATATGTATGCATATACTTAGTTGTGTATACATATATACACACACACACAACTATGTATATGCATACATAGTATATATATATTTATATATGTACATAATTTTTTGAACTTCAATTACATACATTTCTTAATGTACATTTATATTTTCAACAATGTTAGTTAGATGAATACAACAAACACATATCCAAAAAATTGATAGATGAATACAACCATCACAAAATCGATTTCAAATCACAAAAGCATATATCATTAACTTTAAACATGATTAAGACACCATAAACATGATTAAGACAAAGTTGGAAATAAGACACTTGGAGTCTTCAGTCTTACAAAAAAGACATTGGCAGACATCAAAGTATATAAGTTGACTACAAACTACCATTTAGTTCTAAAAAATTAGACAATAGTATCCTTTGGCTATCCAATACAACAGACTACTATCTTTTGGTTGTCCAATACAATAGACTAGCATTCAATTTTACAAAAAACACTCTAGCACACTTCGAGGTCAAAAAGTTGACAACAAAAAATCCTAATCAGACATCCACAGATCTGATTAAGAAGTGGTGTGTCCTTGGGGGTCAACTGACTCTGCATCAACTGGAGAAGATGTTAAGGACTGCGGATTGTTCTGTATGGCACTTGCGATACAAGCAAGCAATGCATGATTTGCCTCTAGAGTGAGTTGTAACTGTGGAGAGTAGCCTTGAGAAGACCCATTTTGTACACTGCTAAGAGCAGCAAAGGTTGGAGCCAAAATGTTAACCATGTCCCTTAAAATTAGATGTTGACTTGGAAGAGGAGTTGTAGGAGTACTCTTACTTTTGTTTCTTTCTGCTCTTTCTGCCTACTTTTGGTTTTCCTTCAACTGTCGAGCAATCTTTGCTTGCTCCCTTTGAAGCTCCTTTTGATGTCACTGCCTCAACTTCTCCTCTGCAATTTTCTATTTTTTTGCAGCACACTCCAATCTCTTTGCCTCCCTCTGTGAGAGGATTGCTTCTCTTTCTGCCTTCTTTTCAGCCATTTGCTCCCTTTTCCTTTGTTGCAATTCTTGGTTTCTTTGTTTCTATTCCTCTTGTTCATTCAGCAAATTGAAGAAATCATCTGATGTCAAAATTTGAGACTGCCTACTAAGGCGTAGGACCCCATTGCAACCTGTATTAGATGATTGGTGCACCCTTTTCATTAGGAGTTGCAAAAAAATTCTTATCCTGCCTGTTGGTTGTTGATCATTGACATGTGTGCATGGAATATAGTCAGCCTCTTTGTCACTTGATTCATTACCTTCGAGTCCATCCTCATCATCATTTCCAGCCTCCCAATTTCTCCCAGTTGTGAAGTAATGGATGACATCTTCAGGATCAACATCTGGTGGTGATGGCATGGACAACCCTTCATCCACTTCATTGAAATTGAGATGTACCCCTAGGTTCAAAGCAGCATCTTGAAATTCAGATGGCAGATTGAGACTCTCTTCATTTTCAGCTGCCTAATTACATGATTGAACTGCTGGATCTTGTTTAATTTCTACTGCCTCAATGTTTTATGGGCAATATCCTTATTCATTTGTTGGATTTTTGGGTATGCTTGCAGAAAAGGTGTCCACAAACTATCCAATTTGATCCTCATTCCAACCTACTATCCTCAAACATGTTTTCGCTTCCATGAACTGTGCCTCATCATCAGCTGTATCACCCTCTGTTTCTGCTCCCAATGTGGTTCCTTCCTCTTCAACCATGAAATCTTGGCTTGGCCCCATATCGAATTCAAGTGCATGTCTATCTAATGGCCAAATTATCATTCTTCTAAAACCACTTGCAATGTCATTAGAAGTCAAAGCTTGTGCAAAAGTTTTGCTGGCAAGTGTTGCCAACTCTACCCTTCCAATGTCAAGTTGAGGATTTTCAGAGAGCCATATACTCCTTTGTTATTTGAAGTAGTTCTTAAATGGTGAGAACACACTAACATGAAGGGGCTGCAATTTGTGGCTACAATATGCTGGAAGTGTGAGCAGATCTATTCCCATAGTCTTTGCTTCTTTAATCATTTTGAATGCAACATGGCTGCCATGACCATCAAAGATGAGAAGTTGTTTGTTGGTTGGTGACACCCCTCCTGGGACATTTCTAGCAAAGTGTTTTAACCATTCCACAAATAATTCTTTGGTCATCCAAGCATGCTCTTGGATTGCCATGTATGCCCTTGGCTCACAGTTAACAATATAGTTTCTAATGTTCCTTTTGGACTTGAAAAAATAGTAACCAGGTATAGCTTGACATGCTGCACTAACACAAGCTAGAACAGTGATTCATTCTTTGCTTTTAGAAATTAATTGTGGAACACATCTCGTCCTTTTTTTTTTAGTAACTCTCATTGCACAGTTTTTGCCAGCCTGCACACCTATTTCATCACAGTTCCATATTTTGTTGGGCCCATAATTATGTTTGTTGTACAACTCCTCCAAGTTATCATAGAATGAAGAAACTATTTATAGGCATAGTATTATAGCTCAATCTGTGTCCACTCCTTCAGGTGTTCAAATTTTTAGATTGGGATGCCTTTGACGAAGGCCAACCCACCATGAACTCCCTGGTATCCCATTTGTGAATGGGTTAGGCCTTGCTCCAACCATTTGGGCCACTGTTGATTTAAGCTATGACACTTGAAGGCTATGGCCAATATTAGCCATACCTTTACACTACTGCACAATTTTAGCTTCTTCTTCGTCAGTTAGGATTGTTCGGGCCCCCCTTCTTTTTGTGGATGTCACCCCATTGAGCCATACCCGCAAACTGCTAGGCGGGATTCCCCATTTGATCGTTGAACCTCTGATTGACATTCGATTGTCCTCAACATCTGCAATGGATTTTTCCACATCATCCATAGACCAAGTTTTCATGCACAGATCTGGGGTTATCACATGGTCAGCAGGTGGTGGTTCCATTTCTACCTCAGTATTATGAACAACAGGTTCAAAACCATCATTTTCATTGGTCTGTTGTGCATTTTCATAAATAACTTCCTTGTTCATGTTCACTGCTGGCTCTTCATCAACAACATCTGGAACATTGAATGTCACTCCACGAGGTACTCTAATCAAGTGCTTCCCAGGCGATCTTTTCCTCTTTTTCCTTGGTGTCATGATTATCAGTGATCCTGTACATTGTAAGCCATAAAGAGTCAGAAAACTATGATCCTATACATATAATTAGACAGATATAATTACAAAGAAAATCACTAATATATAGTGCAAAATAGAAAACAGTGCTAAATGTGTCACTATTAACATTTAAATAAAACTATTATATCATTCAAATCCGCTCAAAAGTCAATGGGTCTAATTCATGTTGGCACCTTAAAAAATCATTTCCGTGCCTATTAAAAATCACTCCTACATATTAATCTCCTTACTTTAGTACCAGACACCAAACACATTACACCCAAATTAATCTTCATTTGGGGTTCGATTTAAGCATATGACTAATATTTTTTTTGGTGGGTACCCCATTCTTTTCCATCAATGTTCAAAGCACATTGTACAAAAAATGAAAGAAGTTGTGTTGTATTCAACAACAATAGGATATTAATTTTAACAGAGGGAGATCGATTACACACTTAGATTTTTAGAAATGTGCACAAGAAATTAACCAAGGGTTTCATAATAGTAATTCCTCACTTGCAAGAATACAAAAGTGCGTTTTTAGATAGATGTGGAATATTCTAGGCAAGGGTTTCATGAGATTAATTTGCAGACATGTGGTCAAACCCAGGATATTCCTCATCATTTCTGGAGACAATATCATGAGAAAGTCAACTTTACCAGGTCGTATTTAATCATTTAACCCCCAAAAAACTCGTATTTGAAAAAACAAAGCAAGTGTTTTCACAAAAAATGGTGTATACTAAATGGGTTTGCCGATTTATGCTCCTATTCACATGGTTTTTTTATAAAAAGGTCGATGTAGACCATTAATCATTTTTTGCAGACATGTGCTCAAACCCATGAAATTCTCCTATCATTTTTGCAGACAAAATCATGATACAATGGACTTTACGAGGCCGTGAGTACGCAGTAAAATAGGGAGAAGAAATCTTTTAACCCCAAAAAGAACCCTGTGTAAAACACCAGCATATATATATACATGCATACATACATACATACATACACTTTGATAGGAGAATGATGTTTGTTGTTACCTCACACCATGGACAGACAACTTTATATATACATACATACATACATATATGTATACATATATATATGTGTATGTATGTATGTATGTATGTATGTGCATACATACATACATACATGCAATGTGGGAGAAAAAAATAGCACCATAATCCAACAAAATCAAATAGCACATGGCAATAATGCGTGTAAGGAATGATTTATTTCATAAACAAGCAGTAATAATTTTTCAATCATCGAATAAACCCTTCACGGGTCATGAAAGATGTAGAAGAAAATGATTAACCAGTACCATTGTTTGTATTTTCAAAAGATAGTTAAAGGAAACAGACATATATATCAATCTGCTCAATGAACAAGAGACAACAGACACATAATTTGTAAATGAATGTATAAAACATTGCACAGATTCATTTACAATTTGAAACACACTGCTTAATGTGTGTTTTATAGGTATAACATTGTACACATTCTTTTACAAATTCAATAAGATGCAGAAGAAAATGATTAACCAATACCATTGTTTGCATTGCCAAAGGATAGGCAAAGGATACACACATATATATCAATTCTTTGAATGAACAAGAGACACATAATGTAAAATGATAAATATATGTATGTTGGCCTGTTGTATGTGCAATGGAAAGTATAAAAAATATAAACAAATGGTAGTCTGTTGTATTGGATAGCCAAAGGAAACGTATTCAAATACTATTCTATTGTATTGGACAACCAAAGGAAACATAGTAAATGATAGAAAATAATTGCTGCAAAACTTAGGAGAATTCATTTTGCAGATCTTGTAAAGACAACAAAAAAGACCTTCATTTACTTATAAAGTAAAGTAAAATGACAGTGCATAAATATAAATGTTAAATGCATAGTTCATGAAAGTAAGAAGACACTGCATAAATATAAATGTTAAATGCATAGCTCATGAAAATAACTATAAGTAGAATATATAAAGTACCAACTTGAAACTGTAGAGGAATGTGCAGACGATGTATGTCGATGCTCTGAATTCTACAGAGAATAAGTTGTCACAGATAACAAATGACACTGGCTTCTTTCCCCCTCTTATTTAGGAATTTGAATGTGGCAATTGAATGCATTCAATTTGGTTGTTGAGTTTGAAATTCGAATTTGTTTGAACATTTGAATTTGTAGATGACAGTTACGTAGGTTTTTAGAGATGATATGAGTGAATTTTGCATTATATTTGGATTTGATGTTTATTTGGGGAGCCTTACACCTGTATTTAATTGTGCAGGTACCTACAAGAAATGAAGTAAATACATATATCTGCCAAGGAATGTGTGGAAGACTGTGCATTTCAAATCCCATAGAGTTAATAGGATATTGTGAGTATGTCATATAAAGCACCATTAAGTGTGCATGTGTAGTTGTAAATATAAAATGTAATGAGGGATAAAATTTTGCAAGTGGGGGTATTTGTAATAGTGAATGTTTTAAATTAAATTGTAAATGAGCCTTTTTATGTGCAAGTTGAATTTTTTTAAATGCAAAAGCATGTTTAGTTGTCTATTATGATTGGTGAGTTGCTCATTGTGTTATGAGCAGATATTGGTGTTGTTGTAATTTTTTATTTGTTCAAATAAAGTTTTGTATTGGGTCAAAGTTGATTTTTTTCTGGGGGGTGGAGTGAGCATGGAGGTGGCGGTAACTAGGTCTTCTCCCCTACTCATACTTGTGTGTATAATCCAAAGTTGCCTTTATTTCTTTTTGAAAGTATCGATTGATTCCAAGGCATTGCAGAACTTCAACAATGGAGAACCTCTCCAGTAAGTCATATGAAGAGGGAATCATTTCTCCCTCTTCAACAAGACTGTTAAACACTTCTAGCTTTATCTCTTTAACCAAGCTTTCCACTCTCTCCATGTATGAAGGTTCCTGATAAAATAAAGCAATAAAGAATTTGAGCTTTCAAACAAATGGGCATTATAAATTAATGTAAACCATGAAAGAAACAAATGGATGTTATAAATTAATGTAACTCACTCCATAAGGCGATGAAAGAGAGTCTAAAAAATCACGCTCCTAGACATTAGCATGGTAGTCTCCAATTCTTCTAACTACAGTATTTTCCTCTGTTTTCTTTTCTCCATTGACATGACAAGTATCGACTAGTACAGCAACTTCAGCCATTAGAGCTACAGATAAAATACTATTTAGCCTTACAGAAGATTATGTTGGAACACTAGTAATTTGAGCATGATGAAGCAGCTTATCCTCGTAGGCCTTAAATAGAAGAGCTCACTAGAAAATGAAGGAGAATTGCATACGTAACGTAACCACAATTTCTGTACAACGTGCTTTTGATCGCCCCAAATTCAAACCTTTGAGGATATTTAGTGACTTTGAAAACATGGGCCGTCTCCAAAATTATATTCTTTCTCCACAAAATTTCTACTTTTCCTCCACATGCCAGAAGTCCAAGATTTAGGTCAAACTGACTTGTCTTTGTCTCTTTGATTTGTTTCCAATTTGGTTTAGGAGTCTTCTATAACTATTGTTTGCGCAACTAGTGTTTGGGTTCTTACATGTGACTATTACTAGAAATCGCACCTTGGTGTGCAATGGGTACACCGAAGAGATGTGGAAGGTTAATTAAGGTTTTTTTTGTCTATTACTTGCATACATTTTTGTAGTACATGGGGTCAATTGGTAGTCCATTTACAAAATGATGTTGTTTGTGCAACAAAGGTCTTAATGGAGAAATGATTGCTTCAAATCAAATATGCATCCACTTACAAGGATTCAAAAATGATCGAAAGTAGACCTCTTAATCAAGAAGATAAGAAGATAAGTAGGCTCCATTACCAATAGGCTCATTTTTTTTTTTGCAATAGGGAGAGAGAGATATATATAGGGGGAAGAGGGAGAGATCGGTAAGGAGATAGAGATAGGAGATGGAGATGGAGATGGAGATGGAGATGGAGATGGAGAAGGAGAGGGATATGTAGAGGAGAGGGAGAGATAATGAGAGAGAAGAGAGGGATATATAGAGATGGAAGATAAATATATCTATATACAGAGAGGGAGATATAGAGAGAGGAAGATAGAGATATAGGGGAATACAGAGAGGGAAAGATAGGTAAAAACATAGATGGTGAAATAGAGTGATAGAGAGATAGAGATATAAGGAGATATAGAGAGAGGGGGATATGGATAGAGAGACAAAGAGATGGATAAAGTGATAGATAGAGATGGATAAAAGGAGAGATTGAGAGAGGTAGAGATAAATAGGGAAAGATAGATAGAGGGAGACAGAAAGAGAGTGAGACAGATATACGAAAATAGAAAGAGAGAGATAGAGATATATGAGAATAGAAAGGGAGAGAGGTAGAAATAGAGAGATAGATATAGGGGTAGAGAGCAGGGATAACTTTAAGAAACCCCCCCCTCGGCGCATGTGTAAAATCCTGGCGAATCCTGTATACTTCTCGATGAAAAATATTAAATTTATTGGCGATTTTTTTCATTTTTCAAGAAAAAAATAATCCCCATTGGCGAATCTTTTATAATCCCTGGAAGTCTATGGAAAATCGTGGCGAATTGCAATTTTTTTAAATCGAATAAAATATTTTTCATTGGCGAATAAACCCATTTTTCAAACCAGAATTTTTTTTCCATTGGCGATTAAAACCTTTTTTCAAAGCAAAAAGTATATTTTCATTGGTGAATTAAAATGAATCTAAAAATAATAAAAAAATCCAATGGCGAAATAAAAATCATATGGACCGTTCGATGGACGACTGTAGTTGCATTCCGGAAGTAAATCTATTAAGTAGTAGACTTGCGATTTGAAACCTCCAGAATATCACTAGAACCGTTAGATTTCTAGAAATCAATGGTTGAGATTTTATTACCGTACAAATGGTTATAAAGTTATGTTTCTCAACGATTGGGTGACCTCGGCGGGATGCACAACTTTCAAAATGACAACTCATTTAATGAATTTTATGATGCCATTAAGGGATGTCTTCTCAAACACCAACTAGATAGATCTTAAATAAGGTATTAAGGAGTTTGGAGAAATGGATTTAGTAGCAGATTGTAAAGTTAAGTGAGCCTGCATACGAGGAAAGGTGGCAGCATTTTAAACTCCATACTCAGAGTTTCCTCAAAATGGTACTTCTAGCCGATATCAGGGTATGGGAAGATGAAATTGTGGCCTTCATGCAACCCAATTTGAATTGGCTTGAAGAAGAGCAACTCAACATCATTTCCCAGCTACGTTCAGTGGCGTGGAAAGAGAAAACCAGCTATGTCGAGTACAACAGGGTGATTTTTGTTTTAGAAGAAGAAGAACGCACTGAATTTCATAATTTTGTTATGGAAATGCAGTTGGAACTGTACAGAGTCCTGGAATCTCCAGCAGTTTAACAATGTTACAACATACACGAATCCTTTAGTGAATTGTGAATTTGTGACACATAATGATAAGGGGGCGTAGTTTCAGCTTTTGAGCGCTTTTTGAATGTTGATTGTACAGGGTGTGGGGTGATAGGTCTGTGAAACCACATTTTTGGCTTTAGAGAGATAAAATAATATATTTCTAAATCTTTGTATTTATCAATGCTTCCTTTTAATTATGAATGAATTGTGTTTCTTCATGATAATTGTTCAATGTTTATCTGTTAGTGTTAGGTCAAATTCAGAATGCTTATTTTTTCATCTCTGAGACTTTGTGTTTAGATTAATTCATTGCTCATTCACTCTTTTCAATGCCTTGAATCTCGATTCTCGATGTTGTATATTTCATTTCATTTAAATTCTCAATCTTTTTGAAGAAACTGTGGTTGGCAGTGGCAGTGGCGGCAATTAATGCCATATGTGATATGAACATCCGAAGCAATTTCTTGGACAACTCATAGCTTTAATGAAACAAGATTTGTAATGATTTCATATCGTTTGAATGAGTGATTTTGACAGCTTGTCAGCTTGAGGTAGAGTTCAAGTTGGCACGTAGCAAGACGTCAATCAAATTAGAAATTTTAATTATACAGGCTGGTAGTGGCACTGGTGGCCCATAAATAGGGATAGTGATTCAGTGATTAGTAGATAGTGCCATTAAGGGTTTTTATTTTCTAGGGTTAATAAGGATTCACGAAGAAGATGATGCACTATTGGGGATACTATAAATTCTCCTACCTACAATTATGTAGTTATAGAGTAATCAGTAAAAGACGAATTTCCTTCAAGTTCAGAATGGGTGGAATTGGAAAGAAGTTGATTTGGTTAACCTGAATTTTTAGATGGGTTTTGAACCAGGATGAGGAGCTCTGATGGAGATAAGTGCTATCCAAATGCATCGAGGCTACAGGTAAAAGCTGGGAGTAGATTTGTTTCTTCTTATGTATTCTAACAGCTCCCATTTCCCCAGCATGGTTGGCCAGGCAAGCTCCATGCATTTATTTTCAAAGAGACATTTGTTTCTCATCTTCTGTATGACTCTGGTTCTCGAAGGGGATAAGTACATTTTGTATCTTCACGGATCCCATTTCCCCAAGAGTGATTGGAACCCCCTTTACCCAGCATGGTTGGCAAATCCACCAGTAGAAGCTTGCAATCATGAATTTATTTTCAGAGCCAGATTTATTTTTAGAGATAGATGTGTATTAGGTTTTCAGCAACAAAGCTTGGAAATTGGAATCAATTTGTAATCCATTGTAACGAGCAACAACTTGGAATAAATAATTAAATTTTGTCTATGTAAAGTACTAAAGTGACACACTGACATATGTTATTTATACAAAACAGGATCTATAGTGCTACTCGTCTGTAAAAAGATATGTAATAATGTGACATTGAAATTCAGTTGTAATAAAATAAATGGTTGTGTTGTACTATTCTTGAATCTTCGTTATTCATTTACATTTAAGAGTAAATAGTTGTTTTCTGAGTTCAGAACTTCAGTGTCACTGTCTATTAATAATTTAATATATTCAAATCAATTTTTTTTCTTTTGAGAAAGTAAGTAATATACTCTATGCAATATGCACTTGAGAATTCATGGTTATATCGGGCCATCGGGGGAATGCAATCATTCATTCCACCGATGTTTATGTGTTACAACGATGTGCTTACTTTTGTTGATTCTATCGGTATATCGGGGATTGGGAGCGCTCAGCACACCTTATGAGTTATGAGTCTTTGCCTTCGGGCCATTGGCGGGGTTGTGATGGGGGTTCCACTAATAAAGCATTGTTAGGTCGATGCCTATGGTATTGACTTTAAAACACATGTGTCATGTTAATTTTTTTAAGTTAATATCATAAATTAGTAAATTACTAAAGTTTCAAGTTCAACCGTTGGATGAACATTTGATGTATGGTTGTAGTTACATTTCGTAATGAAATGAACAGAGCGATGGGCTTCCCAACTTAAACCTCTAGAATTACTATATATCCGTTAGATTCAGAAAGATCAACGGTTAAGATTATGACAATAGCAAACAATCAATATGAAAATTTTATGACGGTTTGACTTTGGTCATTTAAATGCCTATCAAAAAAATTGTTTAATTTATGAATTTTTATATAAAATCTTTTATAAATGGATTATCTTGAAAAATTAGAAAACAATGATAATTATTAGTGATAAATATAAAAATCTACTATTATAATTAACAATTAACAAAAGTTTCTAAAATCGTATTAAAAATAAATCTTGTTAAATATATTCTAAAAATTAAAAATAATTATGTTTTATTTTGAAAAGATTCTAAATTAATATATATTTTTATAATAATATTATAAATCATATATATTAATATAAAAAATGATAGCTATTATAAAAAAGTCAAAAGTTTCTAAATTCATATTAAAAATATTCAAAAAGGTTATATTCTATTTTCTTTTTATAATAAAAATTATAAAATTATATATATTATAAATTAAAATACTATATAATAATTTTTTACGGTTTAATAAAAATATAGCAAGTCAAACTATACGGTCTAATAAATTTTATAGCTATAATATACGGTCTAAAATTGAAAAAACGGTCAAATATGTAATAGACCATCAAATTCCGTAATGACATGCACAAAGCTATGGGCTTCCCAACTTAAACCTCTGGAATCACTCTATAACCATTAGATTTAAAAAGATCAACGGTGAAGAATTTGCAACTTGTAGACCTAAGACATGTCATTCACTTTAATGTTCCAATTTCGAGAAACAAAGAATTTAAAGCACTTTGTACTGCTAAGTGTCAACTGTCAAGTGATTAATGTTTATTTTAAAAGTTAATATCATTAACTACTCAAGTTTCAACCGTTGGATGAACATTTGATGTATGGTTGTAGTTGCATTCCGTAATGACATGCACAGAGCGATGGGCTTCCCAACTTAAACCTTCGGAATCACCCTATAACCGTTAGATTTAAAAAGATCAACAATGAAGAATTTGCAACTTGTAGTCTTGTAGACCTAACTCCTAAGATGTGCCATTCACTTTTACGTTCCAAATTCCAATTACGAGAAAAAAAACATTTAAAGCACATTGCACTTTGAAATTGTACTAATTTTTAAAGCCTTCAATCTTCAAATTGCTCATTGCAGTGCACCACCCTATTTTGGATTCCATAATTCCACTTCCAACAACGCCATTCCAGTTTTCAAGCATCAGGACTCATAATCTGGGGTAAGTGAAAGAATTCCTGTGGCTACATTTCAACTTTCATCATTTGACATTTCTTAAAATCTTATTTTGTCAAAGTTTGAAGTTTGGTTTTAGACTTTAGAGACTCAAGAATTCATTAAAATTGAGGACTAATAGGTATTACTTATTAGGGAATTCAAATTACACAACTTCACATTTGTACAAGCATGTCTACCACTAGTACCACTACAACAATGTCCGATAAAAAAATGCATTATGCAGAATTGCTTAAAACCCCAGGTTTCAACGATGGGTACCATGATATTTATGATCCTGAAATCTATGGTAGGCATACCTCAGAACTTAGATTTTCATCTCAGAATAAGGCTGCAAAGCGAATAGAAGTTGATAGTATCAGTGCACCGTGGGTAACTGGATTAGGGCGCATGATGTTACATGAAGTTTTCCCTTGCCCAGAATTTATCATGGTATGTGCCAAAAATTATGATGATAAAAAAAGAGCAATTGTTAATAAAGATAACCAAGAAGAATTGTTATCCATTAATGCAGAAGAACTTGGAAAAGTGTTGGTGTTTACAACTGAAGAATTTGGAAACCACCACATTGACCTAGAAAATCTTGCTAGTGATTATGAAGCAGTGGAAGAAAGGCTAAAAAATGATTTCTTAAATCAAATGGTTAAGGATAGAAATAAATTGAAGGTGGTCATAAGCCTCCTTATAATTTGGATTTTTTTAAACCATGGGTTCAAGATACTATTTCCATGCTTGCATTTTGCCTCGGTTTGGATAGCAATTTGGAAGTGGGTGCAAGCCTCCTTGAAATGGTATATAATATCCATTATACTAAAGAACATGTCAAATATAATTATACACAACACATTGTAGAATCCATGCATAAACAATTTTTAATGATTAAAGCAGGTTCCACGAAGACATTTAGGTTCACAACCTACTTGTGCTATCTTTTCCTATTCAAATTTAGAGGAATGTTTCAGACCAACAAGCTTCAGATTCAGCCCTACAGTAATGCAGAGGAAAAAAAAATGGCTCTAGGATATGAATGGACCAATGAGATAAGGATGCATGATTCTCGAAGGAACTACAGTCATTTTGTAGACTACTTTTTAGCTCCATTGCATCAAGTAATTACAAATAATCCAATGCCTAGATTGCCTATGTCATGTAGAAACTGCATGCAACTAGGAAAAGAAATACAATTGGTTGATTGGTACTTAATGGAAGAATTTACTGTGCTAAGATTTTATGGATCGGGAGTACAGCCATATAAACTTCCAATACATGTGATAGAAAGGGTTTTTGTATTGGAATATGTAAGGCGGGTGCAGAGTGTTGATGAACTACACTTTCTCAGTCAACAAAAGAAGACCTTATTTCCTTCTTTACCTTTTCATGTGGAGGGTTCACATTCGAGAGAAAAGCATTTAGTGTGGCACATAATCTTTTGAAATTTTTTGACTTTGATCCTATCTGTCACTGGTAGTATGATTCATGTGACATCATTAAATCAATGATTGTGGCCAATAGAAATGCTGCAAATAGAATTCAACATCAAAGTAAACCCTTGCTTGAAAACTTGAGAAACAAGGATTCTTGGGATGAGGTCAAAATAGCAATGGAGAAAAGTGTTGTTGAGAATGGTATTTCTTTTGAACAATTGTCAGCAGAAATTATGGCATTACACCAAAAGACAATTAGGACATACAAAAAAAATTATGTAAAAAGTGATAAACCATCTAGTAGAGTAAAAATTCCAGGTTCTCTAGAGACGGAACCTATAGATAAAAAATGGTCACGATCAAAAATTACTGCCTTTTGGTCTATGAGGAAGGACCTAGGTGATCCAAGAGCTCTTGAAGAGTATGATAATAACAAAGAAGATGAAGAATTTAGCAAATTGTGGAATATAGAGCATGGGCATCCTAATGGACGTGATGAATCTAATGATGATATTGATATGGAAGAAGAAGAACAAAGACATGCCAATTATAAACCTAGTTTAAGTGAGGCCGCAAAAGCATAATATGCTTCAACATATACTTCAAGAGTAGCCATACTTGAAAAAATTGGTTATGAAGGTGGTCCTTTGGGGTCCAAAGGACAAGGCCCTTGGACGGTAACAGATGTTGAGCATAGAAAACCAGTTGATAAATCTGGCCTTGGGCTTGGAGGTGAAAAGCTAGACCAAGGGCATACAAGTGAAACTCAATTTGTTAGAGATTCTAATCCTCATCCTCATGGTCAGATACAATCACAACTAGGACATTCCCTTGGTGGATAGCTTAGTGTAACTGGGAGTGCCATTGGTGGTGATGGTATGGGTAGTAGTACTAGTAGTGGTCAACATGTGCAACAATGACAAATTACACACAATACTAAGAGGAAGACAAAAAAAGATACCACAGAAACACCAGGTGATCAAGGCAATCAAAAGAGGCAAAGGATTTTGAGAGGTTAAAGTCACACTATCAGTGGATCCACAAGTACCACAAAGGAGTTATTTCCATAAACTCCCACAAATCAAGTTAGTGTGGGTGCGACATCATTAGCAACTACAAGTACTCATATTCCTTCGCCATTCAAGCATTCCATTGTTCCTGCCTCCCCAGGTTATGACTTCATTGAAGAGTTTAAAAAGAAATCAAACTTGAATAAAAAAGAAAAGAAGCAACTGATGGAGAGTGCATTTGCTGTAACTTCAGAAACTGCAACAACCATGGTATTACCCACATTTGACACAAATAAAGAAATCATGGAGTACACAATTGTTGTTCCCACAGTTCAAAACAAACCAACAAATCAGATGGATCGATCTAAATACTAGGTAACCAATTTTCAATTGGATTTTTTTGGCCTGAAAAATACTAACAAAATTAATGTATCAAAGAAGAATAATGAATTTGTGTACACATCATTGCTAAAGCAAGATAGAGAGAAGAAAAGGTTGCAGACCCAAATAGAAAAGTTACAGGCAAACCTAGCAAGTGAGAAAGCAAAGAGGAAAGTAGTAGATAACAAGAGCAATGACTTAGAAAAAAGAATAATAAAATCTGCCTCTACATCAGCAAGCAATGAGGATAAATCAAATGAGAGAGAAGTGAATGACCTGAAGCGAAGGCTAGATGAGAGCAACAAGAAATATGATGAGGAAAAATCCACTTCATAAAACTTAAGACTAAACATTGCGAATGGAAATGCACAGTGGGAACAAAAATTGGAGAAACAGAGAAAAACAAATGAAAGATTGGAGATAGAGCTGATGGAAGTAAAAGAAGAAATTAAGTCTTCTCAAAATAGGTTATCTGCATTTTGTAGAGATACAATGAGGCATATGAAACAAAAGATCTGGGATGAAATAATGCAGAGGTTTGATCATTTGTGTGGCATGTTTCAATTGATTGATGCTACTAGACAACATTATAAGAAGCTCAGCAAATATTTAGTGGACAACAAAAAGGTGTTGGAATTAGAGAAATCTGCAAATGAAGTTCTACAAACAGTCTACAAAGCCAGTGAAAATCATCTGAAATCAAAAGGGATTACTAATCGGATTGAAACCTTAATGAAGCTGTCATCTATCATTGAAAAGTGTTCGAGAATGTCTGGAACAAAGGAATATTTGCATTTGGTTGCAGACAAGATGAAGGTGGTGGATGAAAAGGTAAGGAACTTCACAGAGCTTAGTTTTCAAGAGCCTTTTGACACAAATGAGTGATTCATTGGAAAGGATGCTTTCAGAAAGAAGATGGAAGGTGCAAGGAAGATTGATTTGGACCAGTTTCCTCAAAACCAAGATGTGAACTATTTGGATTCCATCATAACACTGATAACCTTGAATGCAAAATTGACTGAAGAATTCAAGACAGGTTCCATTTCCAATTACAACCAAGAAATGTTAACAAAACTTCAAGTCAAACAACATCAGTTAGAGCAAATGGCAATTCCACCACCTGAAGAGTGGAAGTTGCTAGAAAAGTTGATATAGTGACTTGATCTATTATTTTCAATCTTTGATCATATGAGTTTCGAAGTTCCAACTCAGCTATGTGCAGACTTGTCTTTGGGCATTGGCAAGATTTTGCATTGCCAATGCCAATATGTACTCCTTCATGTGAAATTCAATTAAAAAGCTCAAATTCAGACTTCAGTAATGTGATGATGTTCAATTATCAGGATTCTGTATTATTTATTTTATCATTTGAACTAGTGATGAACTGTTAGCTCATTATATTTACTTATTGGTAGAGCTAAAGCTTATAAGTTATGCATGTTGAACTGTTAGCTTCTGTTATGTTTTTGACTAAAAATCCTGATCAGTATCCACCAACTTACACCTCACCCACATCCCACATACTACAAAAATACACTACATTTGATTTTATGATTAGCACAAATTGCAGGGATTTGTGTGACAAGATCCATTTTGTGGCGCACATTACTACTTGATCAATGATCATGTCCATAAATAAATCTAAAACCCCATGGTCACAGCCCCTATTCCTGAAGAATTCAAATTCAATGTACTAACAAATTGAATAACATAAACAGCCACTTTGGAGACAGCCAAATAAGTTAATAACTTATAAGCATATGAATCCACAACAGTTGAACACTCAAAAGAAAATCAGTAAATATGTGTAACCTTCTCCATTGTATTGATCTTCAAAGTTCAAATGATATACATTATAAATATAGTTTATGATATGAATAATGAGATGGATGGGCGAATTGGTGCAATCTATTATCTATCTTCTTACTAGTTTCTACTCTTAAGTCTAATTAAAAATGATGTGATGATCCATTGATCTCCTATTGGGGTCTTGATCTCTCTTATATATGAGAGGCAACAAGCTACAAACCCCTTGCAAAAAGTCATGACATTTTGACAACTAAACATAACTCAAATTATAAATAAAACAATGCCGCAGGTGAATGCACCGATCCGTTAATCTCCAAGCAGAAGCCTGTGACCACTGACCACCTAAGATCTGTTCAAGGCTTCTACTCCATGATAGGGTGCTCATCATGCTATCGGCTGGTGTTCTTCCTCTGAATCTGATGATTGTCCCGTTGGATCTGATTCTGACAAATCTACAGTTTGGCTAATAAACATATTGACTGCAGAGAGGTGATGGATGTACTCCTATTCAGCATATGTGTCCACATTAGAGATCGCCTCTTTCATATCATATTCCAGAGACATTATTTTTTTGAGTTTCTTATGACTATTTTGTAAAACCATATCCTTGTCATTTATTTCTTGCAACGTAGCAATCAGAAGCCCATCAAGCTCTTCCTTCGAATCATCATATTCTCGCGGGTTTCTAATGCCAAAATGAAGTGTCGGGAATGGGACTGAATCAAAGCAGTCGAAATCTTCCCTGAGCCTGTTATGATATCCGTTTTGTGATTCTACCAACTTGTTATATGTCAGCAATATTTGTCCTTTCATGGCATTCTTATCTGCGAGCTCCTTTTTTTTCTCCATCATTCTAGGCTACAATCGTTCATTCTCCACCAATGCAATGCGTGTCTAATTGAATACTTACCAATATTCAATAGCACATTTCATCATTTTATTGAACCTTTATTTTATCATTTCAGATACAATGTTATATTTGATGGTTTTCACTTCTTTCTCCAATTCTTTGCATTTCCCCTGGGATTTCAGACGGCAATTCTTCCAGTAGGTTGCATCAGCCAATGCATCAAGCACTCTCTTATATTTTTCAAGCCATGGGGAGTACAACTCTGATGTGGAGGAGGAAGATGTTTTTTCTCACTGATTTGCTAGCTCCTTCTTCAGTTTGTCATTTTCCTTAATCATTTTATCGATCTATGCTTTGGTAAATTTTGCCACATTTATGTTCAATTGTGTTGTCTCCATAGGGTTGGTATCCACTACTCGTTGAACCAAGAGATGACCAAACACTTGGTTTGGATTACTAATTATAGCAGGTCTTTTATCATGGGGATACAGTGACCAAATAAGCAAGGTGGCTTCGTCTAGGTTGTACCCAGATCCTGAATAAATTTTGTCACTTGCTTCTTCTGTTAAGTTCATTGTCGTATCCCCTCTTTTTCTAAAGCTATCAAATACAATTGAAGAGCTAATATCCGACCCTGGCAGGAACAACACTCCAGCTTCTTGAAGCAATTCCCTACCTCTTTCAGGAGTGATGGACTCCATTTCCTTTTCTACCTCCCTTTTCAATTCCTCCAGAGCGGTTGCCTCATGTTCAGGAGTGATATCTTGTATCTGTTGTCTCATTTTTCTACCTTTATATTCATAAACAAATTATTTAAATTCAAAAGATTTAACAAAATCACAATCAGAAATAAACTGTTGTCTAGCCATGACCCTCACATCATCAGATTGTTCATTTGATGCCTCAAATCTTACAATATTCTACTCTTGAGGGGGATCATACTGTACAATCACAGGAGCACTGATTTGCTTGACCTGCTCACCCTCTTCATCACTCTTCTCTTCTTCACTTATATTAATATCTACAGAAAAACATACCCCAGGAGTAGGCTATGAAGGTATGTAATCCAAGGGCTCTATGTCTTCAGCTTGTACTCCTGAATAGGTTGCATGAGGTGCATCAAAAACAACTAGGGGAACATCCTTTACCAATTCATTGACATGAGCGATGAGTTGCTCAATTCTTGTTAAAGGATCTTGTATCTCACCAAATTCCTTTGAATAAGATGGGACATTTTTCCTCTTCCATTCCTCTGCAAGCATAATCTTGTTATAGGCGGCCATTCTTTCCTTGGTGGAAGCCTCATCATGGTTTCTTATGACATCTTCGATTGAGAACAAATGTTCATAACCTGATACCCCCTGTGATAATCTCACCTTGTGAATAAACCATTCTACATCAAATTGTTTCCTTACATCACCTAGAGGTAGGTTGTACTGTGCTAATTTACCATCAATTTCTCCATATCCTTCATTGGCAACCACTGTAAAGTCTCCAAAACATAAGGTGCTGGGCATAATTGATTGTTTGCTATGTCCTTTGAGGTGTTTGGAATCAGATTTTGCCAATTGCCTCACAATTTCTAAAAAAGCAATTCGGTCAGGAACTACTCGTGGCATCAAGTGTGGAGCCCCTTTGAACCCATAAACCCTTATCACTGTACAATCAGGGAAAGCATACCAGTCTCCCTAGTTATGATTCACTTTATTTCTTCGGTCATTTTCCTTTGGTCTTAGAAATCTTTGTACTTCTGGGGATAGCTTATAGTTGCACGGATACCCCAGCAACTTCATCACTGGTTTTACAAAAAATTCTTCAAAATAAAGGTAATGAGACCTACCAAATCGGCTGTCCCACAATGAAGTCCACATTTGTACAGGTTTAAAATCTCCATTTTCATCTGTATCTTTTATCCTTATCTCTTCACTCCATACCCCTCTGACTTGTCCCTCGTACAATAGCAAATGCATAAGCAAAGAATAGTGTTCAAAATTAATATTATCACTATTATTTTTAATCTTTTCGAGCCCTCGATGTAAGACATTGGCCAAGTAGCTAGCATAATCAAATGGCCTGGCATCCTTGCTCTGTATGTCTACAGCTAAGACCATTGGGGCAATCGACATGAGAGGCAGAACCTCTACTCCCAAAACCTGACCAGCTGAATAATAGGTGTATCGGAAATACTCTTCGAACAAATCTTCATGGAAAGGAGGGTTTTCACTGCTAGAGAACCTCCTGAGTTGGCCTCCATCATCCTTGGGCCTATGCAAAGCTAATTTCCATCTCTTATAGCTGGTATCCATGTGGCGATACTCTGTCAAGAGATCTTTGAGCGTGAATGATAAATTCAATGAACACTCTAACTTAAAGACATTAGAAATGAGATCCCTAGAAATAACAAGCATGTCACCCCCGCCATGTGACTGAATAGTTCTTTTCTTGGGGTCATGTCTGATAGCAAGAGCTTTAATTAGCTCTGCGTTCACAAACACATTGGGCACCACAAGTCTTCCCAGGTTCAACCTCCATGGATTGCAGACTGGTTGGAACCTAAATTGTTTTCTGTAATGGTACATGAAGAGGTCGTACCGTCATTGCGGTGTCCAAATATCCCCTAAGCCCTTATGTTTGTCCCATAATCGATCCATGGAAGGATTCATTTGAGCACTCCTCTTGGGTCTCGGCCCCAACCCAGAACATTGATCTATCAGGTCTTCATTTAGGAGTCTCTTAGGCTTTTCGGTTTTCTATTTTTTAGCTTTAGGTTTGTCTGTACTCTCTTCCATTATTTAAATCTTAAGCTTTTGAGTAAAATAGCTTCTCAGCTGGGTCTGAAAGTGAAGTACTTACGTGAGTCTCGCCGAGTCACCTCCACATTCCACCGGTCTTTTCTGCATCAGAACTCCAAGTTTTTTCCTTTCTACTTCTGCCCTAAGCGAAATCTTCCAAGATTTTGTAACAACTATGCGATCAACTTGTGATATAATTCACTTCAATTCTGGTTCATAAATGCACCGCAGCACAATGCCATGGGATGTCACATCAGTCTTTCACCGATAACCACCCTCTCCACCGATGGACACCTATCCTTCATTCTATCAATGGGACGCTAGATAATGTTTCCCCGATGCACCATTGTTCCCCCGATATACTTTATGCATTCAATAATTTATGCCCATGGCCATGGGCCATGGTTATAATTCATGGTTACTTTTGTTGACAACTTGACTCTATCAGTATATCGGGAGAGCACCTTAGGAGTCAGCCCGATAGAGTATTGTTACACCGATACTAGGTTGTGAGCTATTTTTATCGGGCCATCGGCGGGATTGTGATGGGGTTCTACCGATGAAGCATTGTTAGGCCGATGGTATTGAATTTTGTTAGGAATGGGGGAAGGACTACGTCACTACGAAATTTCAAATTTTGTTTAATTACGCTAAAAGAGTTATACATATTACAGTGAAAGCAACAAAAGAATATTCGTAAACTTTTTGAAGCTTCATTGAAAATGACAGGCAAGTGGAAGTATGTGCTCCTTAAAAATAACAAGCACATAAAATGTTTTTTTTTTCTATTTTTCGAATTTTTCTTAAATTAAAAGCTTCCCAATAAATAGTTGTTAATTTAAATACTTTTGGATTAAAATTAAAAACTAAGATATGTATGCTTAAATAGTTTTTTATATATATTATTAATTTATTAATTAATATATATATAAATAGTAGAAATAGATTTTTATATATATTATTAGTTTTTCATATATTTTATTAATTAATATTATAATAAACAATGTTAAGTATTGATAACTTTGAGCATTCTTTATATATATTATTAATTAATATATGTATACTAGTATTTATGGATGCAATGTGAATGTAGGCTATAATATGGATCTTGTCACACAAATTACTACAATTTGCATTGTTCATAAAATCAACATGTGGTATATTTTTGTGATTATTGATAAAATAAGATAATTCATGCCCATGGTCATAAATTATAATTCATGGTTACTTTTGTTGACAACTTGACTCTATCGGTATATCAGGAGAGCACCTTAGGAGTCAGCCCGATAGAGTATTGTTACACTGATACTAGGTTGTGAGCTATTTTTATCGGTCCATCGGCGGGATTGTGATGGGGGTTCCGTCGATGAGGCATTGTTAGGCCGATGCCCGATGGTATTGAATCTTATATAGTTTATAAAATATCATCAACTACGTTACTACAGTTTGACTTTGGCATATGTATTATGATTCATGAAGTGCAATATAATATAAAATATCATGGAGACTTGGACTGCAATATAAAATAAAATATTCTGAACTTGAAGTGAAATGATACACAATTTATTTGAATACAATATACAAAATCATCAACTACAGTTTGGAATATGATTCAAGCTGACATGCAGTGCTTGAGTGCAATATAAAATAAGATATCATGAACATGAAGTGCAATGATTCACAATTTCAATGTTCATTGAATACAATATAAAATATCATCAAACATCAACTACACTTTGGACTTTCGAACAATGGAAACTGATTCATGAAGTGCAGAAAAAATACCTAAAACCTGCTAATTATCTCCCATTTCCCAAACGGAGATAGGGTCCTCAAACCGATCCTCATCTTCAGATAAAGTAAAAGAGTCATCTTGATTCTGAGACTACTCTACAGTTTCTTCGGCCTGTGTCTCAAATTCAACATTCATTGTTTGATTTGTGTCAATTTCAATATCATTATCATCTGTCCCAAGCCCAGTCCCATTGCCACTACCACCAATACCGGCGGCTGTTGGAATTGGAGAGCCTGTGTTGCACATCTCGGTCCCTCTTCTTTCACATGTGGACCTCCAGATTATGAGTGCCCTTTCAAAAGGAAAATTTTTGACATTATACGCAGTTCCTTTCATCCTCAAGCAATTTTCCAAATTCTTGTCCAGTTTGTTTCTTAACCTTGATTTCAAAAACCCCAATGTACTGAAAACTCTCTCATCCTCCACCGACCCCAATATCATTGTTTGACATAAATCAGCAAGTTTGAAATATTCTGACATCGAACCACGCAATATTTCACTTTGACCTAAGCTTGTCCAAACCTTTTTTATTGATCCTGGTTCAAAGGCCTTCTCCTTGCCCATGGATTTATACTGCTCCCTCATAGCTGTTGCAAAAATCCGAGATTGCTTTCTAAGCTTTTTTTCATCTAAAATTCCTTCTATTATTTGCTCATTATATGTTGCATTTTCTGAAAACTGTTCGATCAAGATTTTTACTTGATCATGAAAATATTTTGGGTTATCTCGGTTTACCCAAAATTGAGGATACATAATACCCATGGCTTCAAGTATTTCATGTCGAGGGAATCTTTCACGAATCTCTGAGGAAATAGATTTTGCAATTTCCTTCAAATTATCACTAACAGATTTAACAATGCCATTAAAATCTTCCTCGTTAACAGGTACTTCTTTTCTAGAGCGCCTGCCAGTGCCTGTCTTACAATGGTACATTGGTATCTCATATCCACGTACATAAATACATAAGTGCCCGCTTGCATTAAACTATAAATAATTATCAGGATTATTCAAATCAGTAATTTTCTGCCACATCAAATAATTTGCGCCTTCTTGTGTTAGATCTAGATATAGATGATCAAGGGCCAAGCATGTAAGTTTACGTAGATTGGCATATTCATAAATATACATAGTTCTATCTTGGGCTTTCTTCACAAGATTGTTCATCTCATCCAACATGGGGAGAAGACTAGCTAAAGTCAAGAGTGTCTCTATATTGCTTAACCTATGTAAGAGGTCAGGAGCTTTGTCTACTATGCTGCTATGCTCGTACATCACTCCAATCAAGGATTGATATTCTGAAAGAACTCTTTGTGTTGGTCCATGCAAGGAGATCCATCTGGTATCGACATCCTTGAGAAGCTTGTTTCCAGGTGTTGTTCCCTCAACAAAATGTTGAAATTCAAGGAAACGTTTGGGACTTCGGCAGAAGTATGCGTAGATCTCGCAAACTAGATTTTCAACTTTTGATACTGTAGGAAACTTGCTTACAATTTTAAATGCTAAATTCATTTTGTGGGCCATGTAGTGAATGCCAAGCATGTATGGTGCACAAGTAGTTTGTAACTTTGTGCAAAGACCGCTCCTTTGACCTTGCATCACTGCAGCTCCATCAACTCCTACACACACCAAATTTTTGGCAATTGTCAACTCATCCATACCTACAATTTCATTCAAAGATTTCTTGGCTAGTTCAAATAGATTTTGCGATGTTGAACTGTCCTTCATTTTACAAACACAAAGAAGATGAGCTTGGAAAACATGTTGTTCTAAAGTATACGAATGCATACAAACCTAAGAAGTATTGTCTACCATAGTAACTTCATCTAAAGATAACGCAATGAAATTTGACTCTTTTAATTTCTCCTTTAAATCTTGCTTTTCCATTGCAGCAAGACAATTCGCCCATTCCCATCCAGTGTTTACTAACCAATGTGAGAAGGGAAAGTGGGGAACACTCAAATAAGATAATAAATCAAAATATTATGGGTAGTCTGTCATAGGACGCCCCCTAAATAAAATATGAAAAACAATAGTCATCTAAACAGTTTATGACAAATTTGCTGCTACCATGGATTTTCCAAAATGAGAGTCAAGTGTACCTTCACATTTTTTAATCTTTGAAATTCTATGGTTATGCTCCCCATAATCTGAGACATACTTAACATGAAGACATTCTTCCTTTGATTTCCATTGTACGATTGATTGTTCCTTTCCATCTACGATTTTTTTTTCGTAAAATTTGCCGATATGCTTTTCTATAGTGTCAAGCTTTAGCTGCATCGTCTTGTCTCTTCCACTTTTCCAACTACAAATCTTACATCTGACCTCTGCTTCCCTTTCAATATCATTGTCGTTTGATACCCCCACTAGTTCAAGGAATGGGTACTTCGACAACCAACCAATTTGAAAATTCCTTGTCATTTCCCACTCACGCCCCGATTTTGCTTTGCCTTTTCTTTTCTTGCTACCAACATCATCCTCATCCAAGTCGCTTATCTCATTCTGGCTATCTAGGGTATCCCTTGGAACATCTTCTGCGGTATTTCCATCCTCATTTGATACATTTTGATTTAACACAATGACAATCTCACCTTGACCTTACTGTGGCGGAAGAGTTGATGATGTATCTCCATCTTCAATAATATTTGGTGGAAGAGTTGATGGTGTAGCTCCACCTTGATCTGATGGATTAGAAGCTTTTCCAATTCCAAAGTAAGACTGTATGGTACCTCTCCATTTTGGGCATTTTGATGGCCTCCCAGTCTCTTCATTACCCGCCTGCTCAGGAGTCTTACCCTTGCTTCTCGACATATTGATCTCACTTCGAATAAAAGCTGGAAAAAAATGTCTTCTTGTTTAAGAAGGACAAACCGACAGAGAATATAGATCCCATTCCCTACTTAAAATTATGTTTAAGACTGAAGCAAGAATGGAAAACGGATAAATAAATCTTATTATTATAACTAATACTCTAATAACTAATAACAGTATGAAGAAATGATCACTCACCAATCACCTTTGAGTCTACGTTTTCGACTTTCCGCTGACTTCTGAATTGAGAAGTAGAACCTTAGAACTGAACAAAATGTGTAAGAACAAATAACAGTTTCAATTGTATTTATATCAATCCATATTTGGCAAATTCCGCGAGATTTTGAAATGGTATGTTAAAAATTTGGCGAATCCCGTGTGCTTATACAACGATACCTCAAAATTTTCAAGGCAAAATAGGTCCTCATAAGCAACTATTTATAAATTTTAATTGGCGAAATGGGTCTTCACAAGCAACTATTTGTAAATTTTAATTGGCGAAATGGGTCTTCATATAATGTTGTTTTAATAGTATTGGTGAATATGTAGGTGACTTTGACATGCTCCCTGGGATTCCAGGTGAAAATATTGATCGGTGCATTGGAAACGCGTATTTTGTTATGGCGAATTTATTGCCTAAACATGCCTCGTAAAAAAAAACTGCTAGCGAATGGACATGCGTTGGACCTATAGTCCATGAATTCCTGGCGATTTGAACATCCTGCAGATACGGTAGATTCGCCAAATTCGAATTGCCAGATTCCTAGAATTCGCCAATTCGAAAAGATTCGCCACTAAAGTTATCCCTGGTAGAGAGAGATTGATGGAGGGAGAGATGGGGAGATAGAGAGGGAGGGATAAAAATGGAGAGAGAATATGGGGAGAGAGAAAGAGAGATAGGTAGAGGACAAAGAGAGATCTATGTGGAGGGAGAAAGAGAAGAGGTGGAGAGAGGGAGATAGGTAAAGAGAGAGAAGATGAGGGGAGAGAGAGGGAGAGGCAAGGGGGGGGAGGGAGAGATTGCTCAATATAGAGAGGGAGAGGGAGAGATATATATATAAAGAGAGATGAGATAAAGTGAGATAAGGAAAGGGATCAAGAGTTATCGGTGGAGAGAGATGGAATGAATGAGAGAGAGAGAGAAGAGGGTGGAGAGAGGGAGAGATATCTCAATAGATATAGAGGGAGAGAGGGAATGATATAGATAGAGGGTGATATAGAGAGATAGAGAGGGATAGGGAGAGGGATAGAGAGATAAGAAGATATGGATAGAGAGAGAGGGGGAGGAGAGAAATAGAGAGAGGAGAGAGTTCAAGTAGAGAGATACAAAGAGGGAGAGAGAGGGAGAGAGGGAAAGAAGGAGAAATAGAGATAGAAAGAAAGAGACAATGAGAGAGGGGAAGATGGAGAGATAGAAATATAAATACATATAACAATGATATATAGAGAGAGATAGGGAAGAATATATAGAGAAAGAGAGGTAGAGAGAGGAATACATATATAGAGAGAGAGAAGAGAAGAAAGATGTAGCAAAAATACAAGAGAGATAGAGTGAATAAGAGAGAGAGAACTATATAGAGAAGGAGAGACATAAGGAGAGAGGAAGAGGGAGAGGGAGAAATAGAGGTAGAAAGTTGGAGACAATGAGAGAGAGGGGAAAATAAAAATATAGTAAGATAAAGATATAGGAAGTTATACATATAGAGAGAGAGGGGGGTAATGGAAAGAGAGGGATAGATACAAATAGAGTATGGAAGGAGAAGCATGGATTATGTGTGGGTGTGTGTGAGAAAAATATAGCGAGGAATAAATAAGAAGTGAATAAGATAGATATAGAGATATAGATAAAAATATAGATGTTAAGTCCCATTCATTACATGGTCCAGATTTTGACATGAGAAAAAAATTCTTGTGATGACATTGGCATATATGGTTCAGATGCATTCAATCATCTTAACTGTAGAAAAGCGATATTCCTAAAACTATCAGTCACTCTAATAAGTTCTAAAAACCTGAACCTTTTAAGCCCTCAAGGACCATAAAGTACACTTATCAATTATCTAGGCTTTGACCTCATCAAAGGCTTTAATGAAAAACCCTCATCCCAGAGCTACGCAAACAATTTTTGTGAACCTAAGAGCAGCAAAAAAATAGACCAAAGCAATGATCAGCTAACTGGTTTTCCCCTTCTTTCCAACTGTGGACAAAATATTTTGCAGTGGTGGGGTTGAGTTAGATTGCAGTAACTTTTGCAGAGATGAGATATTGGTCACTAAAGATTCATCGATGGATACTTTAATACATATGAGTAGTGTTGACATTTGATAAAATTTCTTATGAGGTGGACATCCTTGGCATATGGCATATGGTGGTTTGAAAGCAATTTTTTTGAGAAACAACAACATCAAGGATGTTCGTATATGTCTCCAGACCTCCGCAACATTTTCTCTATTTTGCATGTCTGTAGATACTCTAATCTTCATGAAGCATGTTAATTTTCATTATTATGAAAGTTTGATGTTCCTTAGGATATTTCCTTTACTTCCCTAATGTCTGCAGTCTTTCGATATGTTTAAATTCCACACTACTCTACTAGCTTCATAATTTCAACTGGCTCATCGAATTGAACAAAAGATCATTAAAATAGAGTTATGTTGCATTCATATTATGATTACACACCAAGAATGCATCCTTCTTATCTGATCAAATTCAATACCAACCCTGAGATACAATTATGATTTGTCATAATTTGGGTTGCAAATATTGCCCATAGTCCCACGTATTGAAATTAAACTGGTCGCTTGATCTGAATCCACCAGTTCTATCTAGAATTACTATGCAAGTAATATTAAAAGTGTTTCTATCATTATCAACTAGAGTTTCCATGGATTGTGAAAATACTTTTTGGAGATTCAACCCTTTGTAAATGAGACAAAGATAGTTGTCAAGAAACATTCATTACACAGTTCAGATATTACCCATAGTAAAAAAGAACCTGTGATGAAATTAACCCTTCACAACATCAGTGATTTGACATTTACGGTGCAGATGCATTCAATCGTTGGCATGGCGTAAAAACTAATATCAGCCATTCATTAGAAAAATTAGCTCGATTAGTTTCATATAGGATACGCCTTCAGCATAAATTAACAAAAAAAAATTCAAGGTAGAGTGCGTTAGGAAGAAATCATAAATAGTGTAATATAAATATTAAAGTAATTTTACACATTCATAGACACATAAGATAGATATGTATTTATTTTTTTACAAATTACAAAATCTTTATCACAAACGTAGATATATTCACCACATCTATTTTGGTAGCTTCTTCCTCTCTTCTATATTGTATTCATTCATATTTTATATCTCTTATATATATACATACATAGAGACATGCGATCTCCTATATGTGTTGTAGAGTTACTGCATGATGTTATTTGCTATTGCACTTATCTTTTAGTGACTATTAGTTTATTATGTTTGCAATTATTAAGCTACCAACATCCTGTAGAGGCTTAAAGCTTTATCTTTTCCTAAAGACATCCTTCTCTATCTAATTATAAGCCTAGGATATGAGATGTTTATAGGTAGCATTTGCTTTCTCATACTTGCCCTCCTAGTTTTTTATCATATATTGCACTTTCTATGTCATGGCTAACATTTTTTAAATATTATTTGTCTACAACCACTAGTATGGTTGGTTCCACTAGTGTAGGAATAACTCTTTATGCTCAATGGAGAAGCTTAGACAATAATACCATATATGTATTCACTTCCAACCCTAACTCCTTCCTTTGAGTTTCTTTTCCTTATTCTCTGTTAACTCATTTCGTTATGTTGGTTTTGTATGATCTAGAGTTACAAACACTATGAACCATCTACATCTATCATAAAGTTTTAGCTAGTTGAAATTATTAGATTTAGGCTTCCAAGGAATCTATTTGATTCATGTAAGGAAAACTGATTTAAAATAAGTTGGTGTAGTGGTAATACAATATAGATATGTAATATTAATTATCCTTTAGCTTCTTGAATTGTTAGTCCTAGTTGTATCATCCATTTCTCTATTTCTTTATGGCTTAACTTTTACTTTCTATATTCCATTATAATTGTTTTCTTAATATTTTATTTTTATTTCTCCCAACTACTTATGTGAATTAAAAACCCTTGTATTACTCTTTCTATATAAGAAGCTCTTGTTGCTACTAAAACTATCTATATTTGTGCTCAATGTTGAATTGTTTGGACCATCTTTTTATGCTTTATTCTAATGTGATATTCCTCTAATCTACATCTTTCATTTCACTACTACTAAAAGCTTATCCTAACTCCATTTTTTTGATTGGTGACATCTAGTTGAGATCAATTTGATTTCATGTTGGAGTATGTATAAGGATGATTACGTTTACAATCATTGGTAAAGTCAATTTGTTTTACTTTTCCAATATTATGTTATATTTTTTTATCAGATTTTATTCTTTCTATTTTCTTCAATGGTCTCCTTGTTTCTATACTTTATATTATTTTTTTCATTTTCCTCTTCTTTCTCTCTTTTTCTCCAATTTATCTTTCTAGACTATCCTTAGTCTCTAAAGTTTATATATTTATGAACTTTTCTAGAACTATATGAGTCAATACATATGTATGTGGTTCTTGGTGGGTCTTATGATATGTTGATGGATGATAGATTTGTGATTCAATTATTGCCTAAAAATTTGGGTAAGGCCTTTTTTAAGAAGAATAAGCATCCTATTATGGTGTATTTGACCCACAAGCAATGGAGGAAGCTGATTGAGGTAGCCTGCATCTATGCTTTGGTTTACATTAAAGGGGCTACATGTTGTGTGGTGAAGGTGGCGAAGGTTTCTCAAGAGATGGACAAAATTGTGGATAATGTTTGTGTTGTGATTGATGGGCTTGTAAAGGTGATACCGAAGAATTGACAGAATGTCGAGTCTTTATGGTTGAAGATGTTGGGAGTGTGTGGTGTTGCCAATTTATCAAGTTGTTCCGGAGAGGCCACTGAAAATTGAGGGTGTGGGTTGTGGGGTAGGTTTTCAAGGTATGGTAGAGAATCTTGAGAAAGAAGTACATGCAATGGATTGTGAGGAAGGATAGATGAATGTTTTCAAGAAGGGGTTGATCCATAATGTGCAGTTCATGTACCATATATTAGGGGGCATGTTTGATGATATTTTGGGCAACAAAATAGAGGTCTATTACATGTATTACTCTTTAATATAACGTAGGCTTCTATTCATTAACCAAAAGGAGTAAATAATTTTTTCTTTTTTGAATTTGTTAATGGTATAAGGAATAACCCATGAGAAAAAGGCCCTCATCTACTTATAATATTCAAATAGACACTTCATGAATATAACTAATAAACTCACACTTCATGAATGTAACTTTCAAATACTGTATGAGATAGAGTTTATAAATTCTATGACCATCCATTAAAAAATACATACATACGTACAAACATATATATATAGACACACACACACACATATAGGGGTGATCCCACAAAGTTGGTTTACAATTTCTACGAGATTCTGATTTTTGCTGAAATCACATATTTTTAGAAAATATAATGATTTAAGCCTTAAAAATTACCATTTTAAGGATTTCAATTGAAGAGGATTTGATCAAACCACCTTTAGATCAAACCCCCTTGGATAGAACCTCGCTAGTTTTAAACCATACCTACAATGAAGTCTCCTTTACACCTATCAAAATGCTAATAAAAAATCACTTTTGATTTACCTTTTGGGGGATCAAATGAATTCATTTAAAATTTATTTCAAATTATCATGGTGGTCCTCAGAATGAGCTATCCAATGAATATAATTTTAATATGTTTTGGTTTTATTATGTATGTTCTTTTTTAGTTTTATTAAACATAGGGTTTTCACAAAAAATCAAGCTCTTTGTTCTGCACATGTAGAAAAATAGCAGGTTATCAAAATAAAATTTTAAAAAATATATTCAGATTGGGTATTGATGTCTTTGATCCATTAAAAAAAAAAAAATTGAATTTCGATACATACAGAAAACTGTATGTTGTATACAGTCTACCTATGTTTCAATTGTAACTGGTTTGACTTCAAAACTTGATTAAGGAAAAAATATTTAATAAAATACTATGAAACCAAATGAAAGTACTAGATATCATAGTTACAAATCTAAATTCGAAAAAAATAGAATTTTATCCTTCATACAAAAAAAATTATGTTGTATACGGTGAGCGTCACTCCTTAAAATTATTTGTAAAGTTTTTAAAAATAAACTAGTTTTCGAAGGAGATGGAAAAAGAAGTGCAATTTGATTCCAAAAGTTTTGAAAAAAATATATTTAGAATCTATAGGCAAAACTTCACAAATCACTAGTTTTCATCATCTTCCAATTCCTCACGGTTTAGCCGCTATAGGAGCCCGAAAGTGAAGATTTAGTTAAAATAAATCAGTTTTGAGTCCAGTTTGCCCAAAAAATGTAAACCAGTATTGTGGGATCACCCATAGACACATATGTATTTATATATGCATCTATATACATATGTTTATACATATATATAGATATATATACATACATATAAATAAATATGTGTGTGTGTGTGTGTGTGTACATACATATATAATTAAAATGCAAGTTTAAGTATACACTTTTATGAATTTGAAGGAGGCTTTTATGAATTAACCGAGATATATAAAATGGAGGCTTCCATCAATTAAGCAATAAATATACACAGTTACATGGATAGAGTGATATCTATCTTTGTGTAAATGTCTAAAAGTATAATGGAAATATAAGTTGATGTATATATAGTGCTCTATTGTATGTGTAGTGGAAAGAATCAATTACTAGCACATTTTACAGTAAATGAATTATATTGTGTTGTATGATTAAATCGATAAAAAAGGTAGTGATTAATAATCAATCAGCCAAGAAACCCTTCATGGGTCCACAAAAATGTAGAATAATTAGATTTTGGAGTACCATTGTCTGCATTTTGAAAGGAGAAATGATGCTCAATGTTACCTCAGATCGTGGAGAGCAAACATCAACAATCTGTCAAGGGTTTACATATATATGTATAGAAACAGAGATATGCATATATGTATATATGTGTGTGTGTAATTATATGTGTATATATATGTGTGTGTGTGTATATATATATGTATGTATGTATGTATATACACACACACACACATATATATATAGGTGTAATTATATAAATACACACACATATATATGTGTGTATTTATATATATGTATATATATATATATATATATACATGCATATATGTATAGATATATATCTTTGTGTGAACATCTAAGAGTATAATGAAAATGTAAGTTGTTAAGTAAAGAATATAGGCTACAAAGTTCATCATATATATGTATGGTGCCCTCTTGTATGTGGAATGGAAAGTAGACAATTACTAACACATTTTATAGTAAACAAATTCTATTGTGTTGCATTGGACAACCAAAGAATAGAAATTGAAACACTTGGGTAAAATGAAAATACACACACACATATATATAAAATGAAAATGTGAGCTGATGTGTACACCCTTTTTGAATATAAAGGAGCCTTCTATAAATTAACTGAGATATATATAAAGGATGGTTCATCTTGCTTATATCAATTTGTTGAATGAACAAGAGGCATAGAATATAAAAGAGCCTTTTCTGAAATAATTGACAAATATAAACCTTGAGAAATAACTAAAAATAGTAAATAAACACATAGTTTACTGAATTTGTAAATGGGGTTTGTAAGGAATAATTTCAAAGGCATCAACTATTTAATCCCATTGATATTGGAATCTTTATCTTTGTGTGAACATCTAAGAGTACAATGAATAGATATGTTGTTAAGTAAAGATTAAGGGATACAAAGTTCATCCTATATATGTATGGTTCCCTATTGTATGTGCAATGGAAAGTAGACAATTAATAACACATTTTACAGTAAATGAATGCTAATGTGTTGTATTAGACAACCAAAAGATATAAATTTAAACACAAGTAAAATGAATATAGACTTTGGTTTTCAGATATATGCCCAAAAAAGTAAGGGTTTCATGATAATAATTCTTTAATCACACAAAAATGGGCATGGATTTTCAAATATATTCCAAAAAAACCAAGCAAGGGTTTCATGAGAATAATTCCTTAATCACACCAAAGTAAATAGTGGTTTTCAAATATATTCTGAAAATGATATAAGCAAGGGTTTCTTATGATAATAGCCCATAGTATTTTAGGGTTTGACCCTAAAAATATTTAATAAGAGAAATACAGATGAGGGATTTCAGATATATGCCCAAAAGAGAAACAATTTATAAGAAATTAATATTTTCATGATAATAATGTCTTAACCAGACAAAATGAGACATGGGCTTGTACATATATGCCCAAATACACATGGGTTATTAAGAAAAAGGTCCAAGAAGGCAAATACATTATTTTTTACAAACATGTGGTCAAACTCATGAGATGCCTCATCATTTTATTAGAAAAAATTATGAAACTACGGAGAGTAGAAAATAATCATTTTACCCCAAAAAACCATGGGAAATAATCCACCACCAGACCCGACCATATGAAACATCACATGGTGCAAAGGACATGAAAAAGAATGATGAAATCAGTAAAAACAAGTAGTAATTATTATTCAATCAGCCAAGAAAACCTTTACGGGTCCACAAAAATGCTTAATAAAAAGACTCAAAAGTACCATTATTTGCATTTTGAAAGGAGAATGATGTTCATTGTTACCTCATGCCATGGAGAGTAGACATTAGCGAACGTTCAAGGGTCTTCCAAATTGTGAGCACACGATAAAATGAATAGGAAATAATCATTTTACCCCAAAAAATTGTGGGAAATAATCCACCACCAGACCCGACATGATTATTAATTGGAGTGAATACATAGTGGGGTTCGGTGTTAAGGCTTGCTAAATAATGTGTAGGTGTGGACTATTATGATTGCTAACCTAAACCTCCAACGTTAACCTATGAATTTGACCCATTCACTTTTGAGCATATATGAATAATCAAATTTTTATAATTGCACCCTAATATTAAAACAATAATATTTTTTTAAGACATTAATTGGTGGTTATAGCAGGTAGCAATTGGGACATGTGAGGGCCATGAGTAGGCATCAAGTCTAAATGGATACTTTTGACCCTTGCGTGCTTATCGAACCCTCCCACATTCATCAAAAATTCCCACAGACCAAAATAATAGATATAAGCTACTAACCTACGTGTGAATAAAACCCAAAAATGAATATCGATCTGACATACAGTTTAGGAGCTATGGTTGTGCAAAGTTAGCCATGGGGTGATCCCACAAAGCTGATTTACAATTTCTGAAAGGAACTGATTTTTGCTGAAATCACATATTTTTAGAAAATATAATGATTTAAGCCTTAAAAAGTTCCATTTTAAGGATTCCAATTGAAGAGGGTTTGATCAAACCCCCTTGGATAGAACCTTGCTAGTTTTAAACCATACCTATAAATGTGTCTCCTTTACACCTATCAAAATGTTGATAAAAATCACTTTTGATTTACCTTTTGGGGGATCAAATCAATTCATTTAACATTTATTTCAAATGATCATGGTAGTCCTCGGAAGGAGCTATCCAACGAATATAATTTTAATATGTTTTGGTTTTATTATGTATTTATTTTTTTAGTTTTATTAAACATAGGTTTTTCATCGAAAATGAAGGTCTTTGTTCTGCACATTTGGAAAAATAACAGATTATCAAAAAAAAAATTAAAAAATATGAATGCACCAAATATTCAAGTCCTTGATCCAAAAAAAAAAAAAATTGAGTTTTAATATATACAAAAAAATTATGCATTATACGATCGAGCTATGTCTGAATTGTAATTGGTTTAATTTAGTAATCCTTTAGATAAGTTAAAAATCTATAATTTTTTATACATATAAACCAACATGTTAGATATATTATGTGCTTATAATCATTCATGATTACTTTTACATGCATTGTTACTTTTCCATACAAATGAATATTATATCACTCATACACATAATTAAAAGATTAATATATGTTATTGAATGAGTAAATTTCAATATTTTCTTTATAATTTATTGTTTTTTATATAAAATTCTCAATATTTACCAACCCTTGATTTATTATAAAAGCATTATTGTAATATACACTCTTAAATTTGGATTCATAAATTGTCATGACATTTTAAAAAAATCAAGTAAATCTGAAGGTTATATGTATGCAATAATTTTTTTTATTATATATTATTTTTCAAAGTTTATAATATCGTGTGAATGAAAGTTGTAAAATATAATGAATAGAATTTCAGTGGGCAATCTAGATCATAGTGAATGTTCTTTTTATCCTTTAAGTATATGATATTTAAAGAGAATAAGACATATTATCTTTGAAATCTATATTAGATAATAAAATGGAATAGTTTGACAACAAAATTAATTACACAAAAGTATACATAAATGATTATATGAAATGGGATAATGCTTTATTTTTTAAAATCAAAAACTTCAAACACATTCTAGTTTTAACTTTTTCTCCTATTACATCTTGGGTACATAATAAAAAAGTTTCAAAATAAGAAAACATGAAATAAACTTATTTGTTCTCTCCTCCGTCTTAGAGAGGTAGAGGTTCAATAAGAATTTTC
>CM021105.1:11488608-11574439 GCA_007115665.2 Sequoiadendron giganteum | reverse complement strand
TTGTATGTATAATCCAAAACTGCCTTGATTTCTTTTTCAAAATGTCGATCGATTCCAAGGCGTTCCAGAACATCAACAATGGAGAACCTTTCCAGTTAGTCATATGAAGAGGGACTCATTTCTCCCTCTCCAGCAAGACTTTTAAATACGTCCAGCTTTATCTCTTTAACCAAGCTTTCCACTCTCTCCATGTATGAAGGTGCCTGATAAAATACAACAATAAGGAATTAAGATTTCAAACAAATGGGCATTATAAATTAATGTAAACCATGAAAGAAACAAATGGATGTTATAAATTAATGTAACTCACTCCATAAGGCGATGAAAGAGAGTCTAAAAAATGACGCTCCCAGACATTAGCATGGTAGTCTCCAATTCTTCTGACCACAGTATTTTCCTCTGTTTTCTTTTCTCCATTGACATGACAAGTTTCGACTACTACAGCAGCTTCAGCCATTAGAGCTACAGATAAAAATACTATTTACCCTTATAGAAAAGTATGCTGGAACACTAGTAATTTGAGCGTGATGAAGCAACTTATCCTCATAGGCCTTAAATAGAAGAGCTCACTGGAAAATGAAGGAGAATTGCATACGTAATGTAACCACAATTTCTATACAACGTGCTTTTGACCGCCCCAAATTTGACAACGTATAGGAAAGTTGGAAGACCATTACAATGGTCGATTCATTTGTTAGTTTCCTGCCATCGGGTAAGAGGTCAAATGAGGAAGAAGCTCAGGCTGCTCAGCTACTTTGCAGGTCTAGTAAATTTCTCATGGAAAATTCATTTATGGTCTTCACATGTATTCTTCTTTTAATGTGCTTTGCAGAACCGTTACCTTTACTAGCAAGGTTAATAAGGGATAAGTGTTTGCTTCTATATGGAAGTTGAAGATTTGGTTTATTCTTTTCTTAATTAGAACTATAATGATTTCACATGCTTAGAATTACATTTCACAATAGTGTTACCATATCAAATTTAAGGGATGGTGGTTTTTGTCTGTGGGTAATCATGAATTCTTCGAATCTCTTCAGATCCTTACCTGGAATCTTTGGTAACTGTTCTTGAAAGCATGATTATATGATTTCGGTTATAGAGCATTGTTTTTCAGTTACTTAAAATTTGCAGTTGTTTTAGTGGCTATTTCTCATGAGATATATATTGTTTTGATGTCGGTTCATTGAGAAAAGTCTGTGCAGGCTGCTTGTGATGAATATTTTTAGGCTCCTCTGTATATTTGCATACTACTTTTCCATTCTTGTCAGGAGAAAATATCCTTCTCTTAGGAACTCTGCAATATCTGGCTAGGTTGCTTGACTGGAAGTTGGTAACCTAATGATCACCTTTGTTTTATTTTCTGATATTCAAGATACTGTTGTAAGCGAAAAATGGATGTAATGATGAAATCTGTAAATTGAAGAAAACGGAGAGATTAGGGCTTTAATTTTGGAAAAACAAAAAGTGAAAAATAGGGTTATTATTGTTTGCTGAGAAAAATTGAAAGAGGGAGTTAACTGTTTGAAAATAACTATGAAATATGTATGAGACAGACTGTGAAAAATAGAGTGAGAACATATCACTGTGAATGTATTTATGAGATGTATTGAGATTGAGAAATAAAACTTTATAAGCTATTTCCTCAAGCTATCTTAAGTCTTGACAATGGGTAGAATTTTGAAGGGTCATACTTGAACCTTGAGAATTGTATACATTGTCTATCAAGAGGCACTTGATTGAAATTAGAGAAACAGAGAGACCCTCTATATTATTGTATGTTATAGTGAAAATAGAAAAGGGGTTAGTGCTCCTTGAGATTGGTGTCTATAAATGAGGGGTTGGTGCTCCTTGAGTTAGTGCTCAGAAAATAGCCTATGAGGCATTGTCAAAAATGATTATTGAAATGAAAGCCTGAAAAAGGCAGCAGGTTAAGGAGTGGTTTTTCTACCCCAGGAGGGTTTTCCACTCGGCATATCTTTTATTTATTTGTGTATCTGAGGTTCATCTAATTCATTGCATGAATGATTTAATAATCTATGTTTCCCTATTATAATTATCAATTCATTTTATGAGATTGCATTCAATACATGAATGATTTTATCTTTGATAAATGAGAGCATACATCTGGTTTATTTGAGTTTCATTAAAATTGTGAAAAATAGTTAAAATCGCTGATTCACCCCCATCTCCCCCCCCCCCGCTCAGTGTCTTTTTCACTCCAACAATTGGTATCAAAGCCTAGGGTCCTCTGATAGGTCTTTCCAACCTAGGATTGATTCTGGCCTTGGAGTCTATTCAAAATTTCTCAAGCTCATGAAGGCACATCCATGACTAGAGCTCCATTATTTGATGGAACTGATTATGTATTCTGGAAAATCAGAATGGAGACTTATTTAACTTCTATTGACCTTTATGTTTGGAGCATAGTATTGACTCAATACATTGTACCAGCTACTCTGTCAACTACTTCCGATGAAAAGAAAAGATTTGAAACTAGTGCAAGAGAAAAACATGCTCTCCTATGTGCATTGACTAAAGATGTCTTTATTAAAGTCATGCACTGCAACTCTGCTAGGGAAATCTAGACTAAACTTGAAACTATCTATCAAGGGAATGAAAAAGTAAAATAGTCTGAAGTCCTCACTCTAAAACACCAGTTTGAAGAAATAAAAATGAGGGACGATGAAAAAGTGGTTGATTACTTCTTGAGAGTTGATGAAATTACCAATGCTATGAAAGGTCTGGGAGAAGAAGTGAAAGAATTTGATGTTTTAACTAAGGTCATTAGAACTTTAGCGACCAAATTTGAAGCTAAGGTTGCTACTCTAGAAGAGAAGAAACACTTTAGCCAGCTTACCCTTGACAGCCTACAAGGCACTCTAACTGCCTATGAAATGAGGATCAGTAAAAGCAATACCTCTACAAAAGAAACTGTATTTAATGCTGAAAGGAAAGGAAAGGATGAGCTCACTGAATCAAAATCCCACTTTGTGAGGAAGCTCAAAAAGGGGTCTGGAAAGTATAAGGGAAAACTTCCCTTCAAATGCTTTAACTGTGGAAAAATAGGCTACTTTGCTACAAAGTGCTCCCATAGTGATACAAAAAGTGATAACGAAAAAATCTGAAAAACTGGCTAAGAAAAAGGCCTATAGACCTAAACAGAAATTCAACTTCAAAAATAAGAAAAGTTTGTTCAGCAAAAAAGAAACAAACTCTAAATCTGAAGATTCTTTAGGTGAAGAGGATGAAAATCTATTCATGGCTGAAATCATTCAGCAAGAAGAAACTAACAGCAACGATGTTGAAGATGGCGAAGTGGATCTTGAAGGTGAACTGAAATGTTCTCTAAAAGAGCTAAGAAAACTTAAAAAATAAATGTGTGCTCAAGAAAAAAATTCTGCTCAAGATCTTGCATAAGAGAAACTCACAAATCTTGAAATAGTCTCATTAAAAACTCAACTTGAAGAATCCAAGAGAGATGAAGATTGTCTTTGTATTGGCATAAACTTTAAAGATCAAGAAATTCAAAAACTTCAACATGAGATTGTTGATCTCAGGAATACCATTGAGAAATATGAGAGTACTCTTAAACGGAATGACATGCTCAGTAAATAGAAACTGAACAAGGACAAAACAGGTATTGGATTTATGAAAGGTGAATGTTCAAATGACAGTGCAAAGGATAATGTTGTTGTTGGAAACAAAAGTGTTGAATCTAAACATCCTCTATTCTGATAAGGATCATGTCCATCCTTTTAGGAGTACCAAAATTTCATATAATTCTAACCCTTTCTTTTATGGGTACTGTTATTTCTGCAACAAATTTGGCCACAAAGTGAGCTCTTGTAGATTTATAAATCCTAGAACTCCTAGATTTGGTTGTAGGAAAAATATTGGTTTTGCAAGACAGATTAGATGCTTCACATGCAATTCCATGGGTCTTTCTGCTAAGCAATGTAAAGCTGATTAGTAGAATAAACAACAGAAAACTAAAAAGGTTTGGAAACCCAAAGCTATCAACAACGTAGAACAAACTATGTTAGTTCAAACTACTTTCCACTCCAAGAAAAAGGACTTATGGGTCCTGGACAGTGGTTGTTCAAACCACGTGACTGGAGACAAAGAAAAATTCACTAATCTAGAAGATTATGTAGGTGGATATGTGAAGTTTGGAGAAAACTCAGGAATTCAAATCAAAGGTAGAGGTTCACTTTTTCTGAATGAAGACACACCTATTTACAATGTGTATTACGTAGAAGGATTAAAACACAATCTTCTAAGTGTCAGTCAAATTTGTGATAGTGGCTATCAGGTCTTGTTCACTTCATAGGGATGTGAAATTAAAAATAAGTTTTGAAAAGCTATTGTTGCTGGAAGAAGGACTAAGGGAAATTTCTACAATCTCCTTGACACATCTGGAAATGAAAATATTCAAGGTATGTGCTTAATGCTTCATGTTGAAGAAATTTGGTTGTGGCACAAGAGACTAGGTCATATTAATTTTGAAAATATGGTTAGGATAAGTAAGAATCAGAATGTGAGAGGTCTGCCTATTCTGAGAAAACCTAAAAAATGCAGTTTGTAAAGAATGTCTCAAAGTAAAGCAAACAAAGGTAAGCTTTAAATCTAAAGAACATCCTTCTACTAGACCTTTGCAACTTGTTCATACTGACTTATGTGGTCCTACAAGGACTAGATCTATCAATGGTGAGAAATATTTCATGCTATTTGTTCATGACTACTCTCGTATGGTATGGGTTACCTTTCTCAAGCACAAATCGGAAGCTTTTGAACATTTTAAAGTCTTTAGAAAAATGCTAGAAAGGGAGTCATATTTAAAATTCAAATGTCTAAGATCTGACAAAGGTGGTTAATTAACCTCACAAGAATTCATTGACTACTGTGAAATGGATGGCATAAAAAGACAATAAGTTGCTGCCAGAACACGTCAACAAAATGGGGTTGTTGAGAGAAATAACAGGACTGTAAAAGAGATGGCAAGGACTATGCTAGATGAAGCAAAACTACCAAACATGTATTGGAAAGAAGTTGTTCATACAACTATCTATATTTTGAATAGAGTACAAATCACAGTGAAATCCAATTTCACTCCATATGAACTGTGGTATGGTAAATTTGCCTCAATTAAATATTTTAGAATATTTGGCTGCAACAATATTGCTTTGAGTCAAAAATTATCTCAGAGTATGGAATTTGAGTTTGAAATGTCTTTGTTGGGAGAACTATCCTTCTTTTTGGGTCTTCAAATCTCTCAACTTGAAACTAGTATTTTTCTCTCTCAAACAAAATATGCAAGAGAGATGCTAAAAGAAATTTTAAATGGATGAATGTCATCTAGTTAGCACTCCAATGGTTACCAGCTGCAAACTCAACAAATTTGATGATTCTCCTGTTGTAAATCCAACTGACTATAGGTCAATGATAGGCAGCCTATTATATCTAACAGCCTCAAGACCTGACATAATGCAAGCTATTTGCATGGTTGCAATATTTCATTCATCTCCTAAGGAATCTCATATTAATGTTGTTAGAAGGATTCTTAAGTATGTTAAAGGCACTCTTGATTATGGACTCTGGTATCCCAGAAGCAATGATCTTTCATTCGTTGCATATACTGATGTTGATTGGGCTGGTTGTCTGGTTGATAGGAAAAGCACCAATGGTGCTGCTTTCTTTCTTGGTGATAGATTAGAGGCATGGCATAGCAAAAAACAAGACTTTGTTTCACTCTCCACTGTTGAAGCTGAATATATTGCTACCACCTCTTGCTACACTCAAGTAATCTGGATGTCACAGACATTATCTAACATGGGTATTGAAATTCCTAAACCTGTTTCTATTATGTGTGATAATACTAGTGTGATCAATATCTCTAAAAATCTTGTTTTGCACTCTCGCACTCAACACATCGCTATTAAGTTTTATTTTCTTCATGAAAAGGTGTCAGCTAATGAGGTTTTTGTGTAATATGTTCCTACACAAGCATGGGCTGCTAACATTTTTACAAAACCTTTGGCTAAAGAAGTATTTGAGAGACTTCGATCTAGATTGGGAGTTGTCTCTCAATATTTGTTATCTTAAATACTCTATCTTAGTGATAGGGGGAGCAGGATAGATCTCCTTGCAGCTCATACTTTGCTGCTCAAATGTTACATTTGCAGCTTCATGGAAATTGACTGTTGATTTTGGTTCATTATTGTGGCTTCCCTTTATCCTTGTGACAAAAAGGGGGAGAATTATGAGCATTTGGTTTTGGTTCATTATTTTGGCTTGGTGGCTCAATTTTTTCCATCAAGGACAAAGGGGGAGTTTGTTAAATCTCTCTTTTTCTAATTTGTCCTTGATGACAATATGTGTTACAATTCGGTATCTTGGTGATCATTTACATAGTGAAACTGCTTTGTTTCTGATTGGCATATTTACTTCATTAATGATACTATCTTTGGTGTTGAGAAAATGTGTCTCAACTTCCAACTTGTAGCCCCTATTTTCATGACTTGGCAAAAATCTGGTGTTTCTGCAGTTTACCACCGTACCGCACCTAGCTTTATTCCAGCCTCAACTGCTTTACCACGGCGGTCTATTCTTACCCTGGTGGTACCACGATGGAAGGGTAGCGATCACCTCTTTACTACTCGCAGTCAATTCCCTAACTGTGGTGGCTATAGTTGGCTTCATTCGGTGTGTCGTGTCAGTCACCGCCATACTGTAGGCGGTTAAGTCCCTGACCATGGTGAGACGACCTATGTTTCATCTGGCGGTTACCACCCTACCACAGGGTCGCTTATCGGCCACCATGGTAGCGCGGTTTAACCACTTACAATTATGCTCGGCGGTCACCACCATAACATGGGTCTTCACTAACCGGGCAGCGGTAGCGCGGTGCAGGCAAAGGGGCAAGCTCGGTGATGTTCACCACCTTACCATGGATGGGTCGGCTGGTGTCGGTGGTAGCACGGGGTTTCTTCGGCAAGCTTGGTGGAGTCAAAGGGTGAGCTCGATCGAGCTCACCGCATTACCACGGGTCGACTTGGATGCAATTGCGGTAGTGCGGGCAAGTTATGGACGAGCTCGGTTGGCGAAACCACCACACCGTGAATGGGTTGGTTGGACTCGGGGGTTGCACGAGGAAGCTTGAGCGAGATCGGTAGGGCTCACCACTTTACTGCGGATGGGTCATCTCAGCTCGGCAGTAGTGTTGATGGTTAAAATGACACAAACAACATTAAAACAAAATATTTCTACTCTATTTCTCCTGAAAAAGAAAGACATGTAGTGGCCTAACTCCCAAGGTCCTGGTAGTTGGTTCTCAACTATCTGGTGTCACTCAATCAGTTCATGCAACTGTAATATTCAAGGGGCCTATGCTGGTAACAAAAGATTCAAGCAATGACTCATTTTATCAAAATTATTCTCATAAATAAAGGGGTTTCAAACAAAAGAAAAAGATAGAACAACAGGGTAAACTAGTAAGTTTGAATCAAATTTATCTAACATCTGGACATATACCTTCAATAATGAATGTTTTCTAATAAATCACAAAACCAAAGCATGACACAATCTACAGCATAAACTATACCATTGCATGCATCTAAGGTGCTTAATTCAATACCACTTTTCGCTTATCACAACTATCTCCAAGATTTCAAAACATGCATCCATTCATTGCCAAGGTCATAGATCAACAGACTTTAATAACTTCAATTCAATGATAATCTAATAAGATAATCTTTAAATTTGATTCCTTCAAATGGCTTTCATCACTCAAGAAACTCTTATGTTCAGCACAATCACTGCATATAGATAGATTATAACTTATCAGCCCTATCACACAATCAATTTAATTCTAACACCATATTGCGAGAAAACCTGTAATTTCTATTAACTGTAAAGCATCTAGTAACAATGTATCAAAGTGATCACTACAAAATTATATCTCCTAGTATTAGGTAAGCCAATTCTATTCTCAATTAGCCAACCTTTACAATATGATACCCATAGGGTATTTATAGATATACAAAACCTCGAACTCCACTTCTATTATAGGTCATCCACCTTTTTAGGAACTAAAATTCTCTTGGAAACTCAGATCAATTTGATCTTGAGTTCTTACATTAGACATTCAGTTAAAAGAGAAAATAGAAAATAGAAGAGGAAAAGAAGTTATGCGCTCCAAAAACTGTCAGTGTTGCATGCAACATGCAAAGAAGAGGAAAATTATGCATGCAAGGATTCATGCATGTGAAGCTGGATCTGCAATGAACTCACCGTAGCTGGTGAAGACTTGATGTAATGTATCTATTTCCAGCCCATCAATCCAGCTATCTTCAAATTTGATTTGATCCAATTCTGTTGCAGCAAACTCCCTCATACCTTTTATTTTTATCAACTCTCTCCCAAAAGCTTTTATTTCTTCCTTGACATCCACTAGTCGATCTATTATCAAATCTTCTCCATCATATTCTTTCTGCATGAGTCCTTTGAACCTTTCATCCCACTTCTCTTTTATTTGACTCAAAGGCATGCCTTCTTTTGTTAACACATTAACATCTACAATGATAGCAATGACTGCTTCTAGCTCTTCCAATTGCTCAGTCAAATTATTAATAGCCTCTTGAATCTCATCCTTATGTTTACTCAAGAAGTCGGTTCTAAAACGGAGTATACGAGAGGTTTTCTCCAAAAAATCCTTATTGTCCTCCTCAAGTATTGATTGTTCCAGAAGAGTAGTTAAAGGCAATGCACTCACTCTTTCTAATTTTTGATTGTATTCTTTCTACTCTTCTTCTTGTTTCTCTGATGCCTCAATGTATTGATGCATTTCTTTTATTAACCCTTATGTGTCCTTGTAGGCTTCAAAACCTTTAACCAAAACTTCACCTACCTCTCGGTTCAACTTGTCTACCCATCGGTCTACCATCTCTGCTTTGCCTCTTACCTGCACCAAATCATCTACCTCCTTTTTGCTTAACAAAATAGGAGTCTCAATGGCCGTCACCTATTGTGATCTTGGAGAGGAGACACTCTTCAAAAATGAATGTAGTTGATCCAATTGAGCTTTAAGCTCATCCTTCTTTTGTTTATCCTTGATCATTCTTGACTTGGTTGTTGAAGCCACCACATCAATCAAGTTCATTTGTTGATTCCTAGTGGGCCTCCCAAGTTGACAGTAGTCAACTGATAATTTGTTAGCTGCATGTCCCCTACCTCCTTTTCTGTCATTGGCATGGCACATTCAGCAACAATTTCTCCTTTGTCTGTGAGTCGGGTAGAATGTAGAATCTTAGCCTTCCTTTTAGGCCTCTCCTGCTCAATTCCTTTCATCATATCCTCCCAATTAAGAGGTTGTGAAGGTGTCACTGCCCTCTTCTGTAGGTCCAATTTTAGCCAAGTGGGAGCACTTGGAAAAGTAATCATCATAGAAGAAGAGGAAGCAATAACTGTAGACGGTGGCTACATATTTACGTGAGGTTGAGAGTCAACCCTTGATTTCTCTTGTTGTTCTTGCAGTATATGCATCTGCACAAGCTTTTCAGCCTCTTCTCTAACTTTCTGTTTTTGTCTTTTCTTATCTTCCTCTTCTTTCCTCAACCGATCTCTCTCCACTTTTTCTTTTTCCAACTTTTCCTTCTCTAGAGCTTCTTTTTCTAGTTTCTCTTTTTCTAAAGCCTCTAGTATTTCCCTTGCTAATCTTTCTGCCTCCAAAGCCTTAAGCTTTTCTTCTTTTGCTTCTTCTTCTTGTTGCTTCTTAACCAGCTCTTGAGCATCCTTTTCCTTTCTTAAACTTTCTACTTCTTCTTTTTGTCGAGCCTCCTCTGCAAGTTTTAGCTTGGCAACCAAGATTTATCTTTCCCTCTGATTCCTTTCCTTTTCTTCCTCAAGGTCATGAATCTTCTGTATTAGCTCCAACTTTTCATTCTCTTCTTTAACCTTGAGCTCATGTTCTTGTTGCCTTCTTTGTCTCTCTACTTCATCAACTGCTACCTTTTCTTTAACTTGTTTGGCTTTCAATTGTTGTTGGTGCAATATAGCATCAGCTTGTAACTTGGCCTCCATTTCCTTTTGTTTCTCTAAGGCTATAGCCTTTGCATCAAAATCCCTTTTTGCATCTTCAAACAACTTCCATTGATCTTCTTGTGTTAAGATCTGCTCAATATCCTCCTCTAGAGGCATGTTCTCTTGCATATCTTTTTCTGACAGAGTCTCATCTGAATCTGTCCCAACCTCCAAAATTTCTTTCTCCATTTCTTTTCCCTTGGCAGTTTCAGCCATGCTATGAAGAGCTCCTTCTTGAATTTCTTTACTCTTCTTCCCTGTAATTGGGCCTTGTGCGGATGATTCACCTAATGTAGGTGTCAAAACATCAGATCCTACTGGAACATCTCCTTCTTGTATTTCTTCTTCATCATCTACCACCTCAATTTATATCTCTTCGATGTCTGGAGGAAGGAATTCCAATGGCTCTTTGGGAGATTTCTTTCTTTTGATCCTCTTGTATCCCTTACCCTTTTTAAGGACTGGTCCTTGAGGATCTTGAGTTATTAACATTAACCACTGCACACTCCTATCCAATATTGTACTTCCAATCTTATTAATATCAATGATTTCTTCAGCATCCCAGTCAATTAGATCCAGACTCTTGGTGCCAATATTCAAAGCTTCATAAGATGGATCCAATACAATTCCATCATCCACCAATGTATCAAGAATGTTTTCTTTAACACCTAGCTCTAACATGAGTGCGACAGACAATCTTTCATAGTTCTTCTTTCTTAAATCATATTCATCTTGTCGGTCACTCCAGAAGTCTTCTAACAAATTAAAATGTCTAGTAAACACCAAAGGCAACAAGACATACATCTTACCTTTTGGATCAAAATACTTACGAGTTGTGTATAATCCCAACTTCATCTGTATCAATTCACTACATAACACCTTTGCTCCTACCAAGTGTTGACAGCTATACTCACCCAACTTCATGGGAAACTTATGACATCCAGTTTTATGTTTGATCCCAAATCGAGCATTAACTCCAAGAGCTTGATATACAAACTCCATCAACACTATTCTATTATTGCAGCACCTTGGAAGCAAATGTGGATGGCCTTCAAAACCACCCAACCTGAAGTATGTAAATTTGGGGTATTGAATGTACCAACATCCCCATTCAGCAATGAATGCCATGGCTTCTTGACTTAATCGGTACCCTGCATATCCATTCAATTGATTGATGATCACATATATAAATGCATTATTGACTAAACTGAAATGAGTCTCAGCAACCTGAAGAGACAATTGGTCATAGTGCTCCCATACCTTCTTTTGTCCATCCAAGGCTCCCATTATGTACACTCTGTTCAAACTTGGGAAAATACCCAATCTTGCTACTGCATATACAATGTAAGAGGTCATAAAGAAAGATTTGGTTTGCCTAACATTAGTCAATTGATCATGAACAGCATTTGACACAATCATCGGCCAATCAAATTGTTGAGCTCCATTTAAGATAGTCTGGATGAAAGGAAACATTCACTCCTCGAACCTAAATGTATCTCTCTTCCCAAAGGCCCTAGATAGCATCATGATTAGATCTGATACCTCCTTATAGAAATCTGCCCTCTTGGGCTGGTCTACAAGTTTACTTAAAGACTTCTTTTATGTCTTTAACCACTTTTTGTTTAGATGAGACTTATTGGAGTCCTTATACTCACTATACTTTTCCAAGGCCTCTACCTCATCCAACTGCACCAAACTCTTAGGATCTAGGACATTAAATATATTTTGGAATGCCAGAGGAGTGAGATCAATGATCACATTATTTTGAGAATCCATACACTGCCTAGTTGCAGGATTGTAAGCACTAGCTGCTGTTAAGATCAACTTCGGGCATTGGATTGATAAAGGAAACAAGGTAATATGAGCCAAACCAGACTCAACAATCCTCTTCATTCTTGGCATTGCATCCTCATTGAATGTTTCAGCATATGCCTCCTCAAAGTTGTACTGGCCCCAGTTTGTATCAGTGATGTCTGCCCAGTCGGATTCCACCTTACTCACCTTCACAACAGGACTCCTATGATTATACCTCAAGGTATAAGGCAATTGTTCTAGCTTCAACTTCTTTGGTTTTGGTGTTGCCTTTGATGTTCCTACAGGCTGGTTCCTTCGAGCAGCTTCCCCTAATGTTCGTGACATCCTTCAACTTTCCTGCAAGCCAAACCTCTAATTAGATCTTTAAAAATCATCATAAAACATGCTTTAAAAACCATACCTTTCATCTATGCATCGGAGGCGGAACCAGGCAGAAACATAATCTAAAACAGTCTTTTCTACAACACTGCCAGACTCTGAACCAAAACCGATATAGATATTTCACTAACAATGAATGAGATCAGAGTCAGAATTGGAAAGGTGATTGGAACCGAGATCGGAATGAAAAAGGGATTTGGTTTTCATCATATTTTTATATTTTCATATTCTATTTCCATTTCGCCTCCGCTTCCATCTAGGTTATCGTTATTTCGAAAGAAGACTTCTCATCATACGCGAAGCCGGAGACGAGATGGAAATGGAATCGATACCTTTTGTAAAACATAATTCTCAAGTTCACAATCGATTTTGATCCCGTCTCCGCCTAGATTGACCATGACGTCATCAAAGATTTTATCGATTTAACACACAACTCCATGATTAAAACCAAGGTCGTATTAAATGAAAAGAGGCTTTAAAAACACTATACTCATATGACCATGGGGAACGACTATATTTTAGGGCATCATATTTTAATCATTTAAATGTGATCACAGAAAGACACGAAACCCTAATCTAACAAACCCGATAAAAACTAGGGCACGGATTTTAAACCTTGCCATTTTACCAGATCGAAATACGCGACAAAACCCTAAGTAAAAATGATGAATCTAATCTACCTCACTGTAGATCCCTAACTTTAACCAGCACCAAAAAACCCTAACTTAATCTAATCTACTGCAAATCAAAATAGCACGATGTGATCACGACTAAAACGCGAAAGCGACCATGCTCTAAAAACAAAGAATCAAAACAAAAACAAAAGAAACGAAGAACATAACCAGAAAAACAAAAATAAAGCAAGAACCTACTCCAACAATCATAATAATGATTCGTTTAATCCTTAATGAAGGTAAAAATGAGGATTTCTACCTATACGAGCAGCTGTCATTAATGCATTAAAACGCAGTTAAGGCGGAGTCAGAACTAAAAGAGAACGAACACTTCTCCATAGTGCAACTTCAGTCAAAAATTCAACGATCCAAAAATGGCGAGGGCGGAACCAAAATGCAAACTGATTCGAAACTTTAAGAAATTTCAAAACTTCATTCCCATTCCAGGTCCGGGTCTGCCAACTAAACACAAAACAAAACCAAACAAAAAAATTAAAGCAAAAGATCGACATAATAAAACTAAACATAAGGACTTAGACTAAAACCAAAAAAGAAATAGCAGAGGCAGGGGAGGAATCAATTATGATTTTGCAATTTTCGATAAAGACCAACTTAACACCCACTCCGACTCTGGATCTGCTGAAGATAAAACAAAAAGGCCAAAAGAAAAGACCGTCGGGATGGGAACCAAAACAAGTTTAAAAAGGACTTTCAGAACCTGATTCAGTTCCGATTCCGCTTCCGACAGACTAAACCAAAAATAAACAAAGTGTTGGAAGCAAAATAACTCCAAACTTTGTTTAAAAAAACAGCAAAGGATAAAGAACAAAAAGGGGGACCCATTTTGACCAAGGCAAAAGATGGGGTGGTTATGCAAGGCATAATAGGTAGAGCGGTAGAGACTTGGATGGGTCGGATGGGCTCAGATGAGGTTTTGACCGAGTTGGACTCAGAGTCAAAGAGTGACAACGAATGCAATATGGACACATGGCAGTTTGACTGCAATTTGGTTGGCCAAAGGCATTTGTGGCAACAACAGTAATTGCAGGCTTACTTAGGTTGGCGAACAAGACCCGATTTGGGTGATGGCATTAACACCTGGTTGGCTCGATGCAGAGAGATCGGCATGGGCAGATCGATTGCATGATTGGATGAGAGATTCATGAACCTGATGGTCGGCACTTGGTTGATGACATTGAATGCAAAGTATGACTTGGTGAGTCGAGTACAATATTGCATACGTCAAGAATTTGAACTGCATGTTAGAAGAACATTGTAATAGTGAGAAAGAACTTGAATTTTTCTTTTTTGTTGTGAGCTAATCAAAGAAGATTGAACATTGCATGTTATTGTTTTATTACTGGAATACAATTGTCTTGACTTTGTGTGGTGGGTTTTTTACCTGAAAAGGTTTTCCCACGTATATCTTGTGTCAATCTGTGAATGCTTAATTTTGTTATCTATTTTACTAGTTGTATTTATCTCATGTAGTGTTTAGAAGTTGTGTGAACCTATTTATGCTCTCCTCCCCTATTGTATTAGTGTTAAGGGAATGTATTCTACACTGTTGGGTCGTTAGATCCATCCCCATTTTCCCTTCAAGTGGTATCAAAGCTTGACCCATTGTGTTATCTTTGAGAGAAAGCTCTTTTTTTGTGCTAATATTGTTTCAGTGGGAGTATTGCATTGCTAAAGCTTGTTTATGTTTGAGATGGCGAGTACATCAGGTAGAGTAGATATTGAAAATTTTAATGGCAGCAACTTTGAGTTATGGAAACTCAAAGTGGAAGACTTGCTAGTGGATAGAGACCTCTGGTTAGCAGTGACTAGAACTAAGCCATAAAGTACGATGCAAGAGGCTTGGGATCTTGTTGATAGAAAAGAAAGAGGTCTGATAAGACTGAGTCTAGCCGATTATGTACTCCTAAACGTCCATGAGGAGTAGTCTACGGATTCATTGTGAAAGAAGCTTGGTGATATTTATTAGGGAAAGTCTCTGATAAATAAGTTATTCCTCAGGAAGAAGTTGTACTCCTTGAAGATAGAAGAAGGTGCATCTATTTCCAACCATCTGAACTCATTTAACATGAGTGTTACTCAGCTGGCTTTTGTAGGTGTAAAGACTGAGGAGGAGGATCATTGCATGCTCTTATTGTGTTCGTTACCTGATAGCTAGGATCATCTTGCGATGGTCATTGGAAGAACCACCACTATTTTCAAGATGGAAGATGTTGTTGCCTCATTTTTATCTGAAGATATGCAAAGGAAGTCTTTAGATATGGACAAAGAGTCTCTTGTTGTTCAAGGTAGACCAAAGGAGAAAATCAAGAAGAAGGACAAGAAGTCAAAATTCAAATCTATAGGGAGATCAAAGTCTCTTGCTAAAAAGTTCAAGGTCAGATGTTGGAACTGTGGGCAACCTGGTCATATCCGGAAGGACTGCAAGGAGAAGAAGAAGAAGAATGCTTCTGATAATGAATCTTCTCAAAGTGATGTAGACGCCTTCATTGCAACAGCCTTGACAACTCAGGCATCAGATGATGTCTGGTTGGTTGACTCAGATGCGTACTTTCACATGACATCCAATAGAGAATGGTTCTCTAAATATGAGAAGTATGAAGATGGAAAGGTGTACCTAGAAAGTGATTCAACGTTGGATATTTTTGGCAAAGGAAGAGTCAGAATTCAGTTTCCTGACGAGAGAGTCAAAGGTATTGGTGGTGTACTTCACATACCAGGTCTGGCTCGAAATCTTCTTTCTGTCAGTAAGTTAAATGATGCTAGTGTAGAAGTTTCTTTTTCAAGTAAGGGATGTAAAATGGCTAGAGGTGCAATGGTGCTAGCTAAGGGTGTTTGAATTGGCACTATGTACAATTTGGATGCACGCCTACTCTTTGTAATAGTTCCTTTGTAAAGTCATGCAATGTTGCTCTTGTAGAGAAAGATGGAGACACTTCTTAGTCAGCAAATTCTTTGGAGATAAAACTCCCAGCTGAGAAGACTATGCTATGCCATCATAGACTTGGTCACATTGGTGAGAAATTTTTAAAAACTTTGAAGAATTAAAATCTTGTAGAAGGGCTTGATGATTGTAACCTTGAGTTTGATTTTTGTGAACACTGTATCTATGGAAAACAACACCGTGTTTCATTTTATTCTAGTCCTCATAAATCTTCTGGTATACAAGATTATGTTCATTCAGATGTGTTTAGTCCAGTTAATGTTCCTTCATTATCGAAGTCTAGATATTATGTTTCTTTTATTGATGATTGTTCAAGAAGGGCATTTGTATACTTTCTTAAAAGTAAATCAGAAATGTTCAGTCGATTTAAAGAATTTAAATCTTTGGTAGAAAATCAAACTGGAAGGAAAATTAAATGTTTGAGGACAGACAATGGCGGTGATTTTTGTTCTGTAGATTCTGAAAGGTATTGCACTGATCATGGAATTAAAAGGAATAAGACAACGCCTTACACTCCATAGCAGAATGGAGTTGCTAAAAGGTTGAATAGGACGCTGATGGAAAAGGCAAGGATTATGTTGAGTGGTGCTGGTCTGGAGCAAAAATTTTGGGCTGAGGTTGTGGTTACAACATGTTATCTAATAAATAGATCTCCTTGCTCTGCTCTTGTTGATAGGACGCCTTTGGAAGCATGGTCTGGTAAGAAGCCCTCTCTGAGGCATGTTCATGTGTTTGGCTGTGAGGCATATGTTTATGTGCCAAATGAAAAGAGATCTAAATTGGATGATAAGGCTGTCAAATGTATTCTCGTCAGCTATGGAGTTGGTGTGAAAGGATACAATCTTTGGAACCCTGTTACTTAGAAGGTTTTGTACAGCAGAAGCATGATATTTTGTGAGCTAAAACCTTCAGTAAGTGATCAACAACTTGAGATAGATTAGAGTGACAAGAAGAAGGATGCAGTTGAAATTCCCCAAACTCCAGAAAGGGAAGAGCTGCATGGTGTACATGAGACTGAGGAGAGCTCAAGCAGCTCTGGAAGTTTTGATGATGAAGAACAACCTCAGCCTGTAAGAAGATCTACACAAGAAAATAGGCAACCTGAAACATATGGTTTCTCACTGTTAAATTTGAATTATGTCTATGCTTTAATTACCAGCACTAGTGAGCCTAGTACTGTGAAAGAAGCAATCAGCATGGTTGATTTGAATTCTTCACTGCAAGTCATCAATTAAGAGATGGATTCTTTGAAAAAGAACAAAACCTGGATTTTGGTACCACTGCCTAAAGGGCGAAAGCTTATTGGATGTAAGTGGATATTCAAAAAGAAAACAGGCCTTGATGGAAGTGTTGAGAAGTATAAGGCAAGGTTGGTTGCAAAGGTTTTTTCTCAAATTGAGGGAATTGATTATGGAGAGATTTTTTCCCCTGTAGCAAAGCTAACATCCATCACTTTTTTATTGTCATTGGCAGTTGTGTATGATTTTGAAATTGAACAGATGGATGTGAAGATAGTGTTTCTCCATGGTGAGCTAGAAGAAGAAATCTACATGTCCCAGCCTAAGCATTTTGTTGAAAGAGGTAAACAAAATCTGGTTCGTAAGTTAAATAAATCTCTCTATGGTTTAAAACAATATCCTAGAATGTGGTACCAGAAATTTGACATGTTTTTGTTTCAATTGGATTTGTGAGATCAAAAATTGATCACTGCATTTATTATAAATCTTAGAATGATCGTCTGCTTGTTATTACCTTGTATGTGGATGATATGTTATTCATTGGGAATAACAAGTCTATTATTTATGTTCTTAAATCTCAGTTGGCTGCAAAGTTTGAAATGAAAGATCTTGGTGCAGCTAGGTACATTCTTGGAATGGAGATAACCAGGGACAGAACAAGGAGAAAGCTTTGGGTCAATCAGAGTAAGTATGTGAAAACTGTTCTGGAGAGGTTTAGCATGGCTGATTGCAAGTAGCCTGTTGTCCCAATCATGCAGGGAACAAAGCTTTTTGTTGAAGACTTTCCAAAGTCTACTACTGAGATAGAGGACATGACCAATGTGTCTTACGCAAGTGTTGTTGGCAGTTTGATGTATGCTATGGTCTGTACAGACCATACATTGCCCAAGCAGTAGGAGTTATAAGCCGATTTATGGAAAATCCAGGAAGATCACATTGGGATGTTGTGAAGAGAGTGTTCAGGTATTTGAAGGGAACTTCATACTACACCCTATGTTACCATGGCAGTTTGGTTGCATCACAGAGGACTCTTAGCATTCATGGGTATGTTGATTCAGATTGGGCAGGGGACATTGACAGCAGGCGATCCATCAATGGATACACTTTCATGCTTAATGGTGGAGCAATCAGCTGGATGAGCAAGCGACGAGTTGTAGTTTCTTTATGCACAATAGAGGTAGAGTACATGGCTACAACTCATGCCTATAAGGAAGTTGTTTGGCTGAGGTGTTTATATTCAGACATAGGATTTAATGCTGAGTAGATCACTATTTTCTGTGATAGTCAGAATTCCATTTGTTTGGCAAAGAATCTAACCTTTCATGCCAGGACCAAGCACATTGATGTGCAATATCACTTTGTAAGGGATATGGTTGAAGATGGCAAGGTAAATTTGGAAAAGGTGGGCACCTTGAAGAATGTTGCAGACGCTTTGACAAAGTCGGTTAGCATAGACAAGTTCATATGGTGCGCAGAATCGATGGGCCTTGGGGCCTATGACAAACAGTGATTTTTCAAAGTCATGGGGCAGTTGGAAGTGTTCACCAAGTGGGAGCTTGTTGAGAAAATGTGTCTCAACTTTCAACTTGAAGCCCCTATTTTCATGACTTGGCAAAGATCTGGTGTTTTTGCAGTTTACCATCGTACCACGCCTGGCTTTATTCTAGCCTCAACCACTTTACCGTGGTGGTCTTTTCTTACCCTAGCGGTACCGCGATGGAAGGGTAGCGGTCACCTCTTTACCGCTCCCAGTCACATCCCTAACCATGGTGGTTGCGGTTGGCTTCATTCGGCCTATTGTGTCGGTCACCGTCATACCGCGGGCGATTAAGTCCCTGACCGCGGTGAGACCGCCTACAGTTCATCTGGCTATTACCACCCTACCACAGGGTGGCATGTCAGCCCCCAGGGTAGCGCGGTTTAATCGCTAACGGTTATGCTCGACGGTCACCGCCATACCATGGGTCTTCACTAATCGGGCAGCGATAGCGCAGTGTAGGCAAAGGGGCGAGCTCGATGATGTTCATCGCCTTATCACGAACAGGTCAGTTGGTGTCGGTGGTAGCACGGGGTTTCTTCGGCGAGCTCGATGGAGTCGAAGGGTGAGCTCAGTTGAGCTCACCACATTACCATGGGTTGACTCGGATACAGCTATGGTAGCGCGAGCAAGTTATGGACGAGCTTAGTTCACCAAACTACCACACCGCGAATGGGTTGGTTGGACTCAGCAATTGCGTAGGGAAGCTTGAGGGAGCTCAGCAGGGCTCACCGCTTTACTGTGGGTGGGCCGTCTTAGCTCAGTGCTAGAGCGGTAGAGACTTGGATGGGTCGGATGGGCTCGGACCAGGTTTTGACCGAGTTGGACTTAGAGTCAAAGAGCGACAGCGAATGCAATATGGACACATGGTAGTTTGACTGCAATTTGGTTGGCCAAAGGCATTTGTGGCAACAACAGTAATTGCAGGCTGACTGAAGCTAGTGAACAGGACCTGATTTGGGTGATGGCATTAATGCCTGGGTGGCTCGATGCAGAGAGATCGGCATGGGCAAATCGATTGCATGATTGGATGAGAGATTCATGAACCTAACGGTCGACACTTGGTTGATGAGATTGAATGCAACATATGACTTGGTGAGTCGAGTATAATATTGCATATGTCAATAATTTGAACTGTATGTTAGAAGAACATTGTAATAGTGAGAAATAACTTGAAGTTTTCTTTTTTGCTGTGAGCTGATCAGAGAAGGCTGAACATCGTATGAAATTGTTTTATTATTGGAATACAATTGTCTTAACTTTGTGTGGTGGGTTTTTTACCTGAAAAGGTTTTCCCACGTATATCTTGTGTCAATTTGTGAATGCTTAATTTTGTTATCTATTTTACTGGTTCTATTCATCTCATGTAGTGTTTAGAAGTTGTTTGAACCTATTTATGCTCTCATCCCCTATTGTATTAGTGTTAAGGGAATGTATTCCGCACTATTGGGTCATTAGATCCATCTTCGTTTTCCCTTCATTTGGTGGCACTAATCTCTTGACTCCATGTGTAGATCTCGGTTAAGGAATTTTGGTTAAAGGTTTATGTTCCCTTGATCAAGTGACATGTTTATGATTTGACACTTTGTGCTCCAGTGATTCACTTGGTTTATATGTTTTGGATTGATCAGTTTCTAGCATCATGAAATTGATAATATTTTTTATCTTCTTCAGAGTCATAGTACTCTATCCTCATTCAGGTAATGCTCTCTAGTTCTTGATGCTTGGGTTTATAAGATGCAGTTGGCTTTCAATTTTAAGAAAACCCTATCAGGTTTCCTTATTCAACTGATAATGGTTTGGGCATATGACATAAGATATTATGTCATGGGCATATGGTTTATGGTATTTGGCTTGGGTGAATGGCATAGTGAACATAGCATGAAATCAGCCTTTATTTCAATTCATAAGGCTTTGGATATATTGAGTTTATATGGCTTTATAAGGTGGAAATCGACTTTGGGTAAAGGTAAACAAATTGATTTGTATTTGCATATTGAATTAGGTCAAATGGTTGATAATTAATCAGGCCTCAAGGCCGACAACAGGTATATGGTTTGATTATTTTTTAATTGTCACATTGTCTTGTTACTTGGGGACAATAAGTCTAAATATTTTGACATTTTGTGTATAATAATGCAAGCCATTATTAGGTCGAACATTTCACATGCTTAGTGTTTGGTTCGAGGGTAATGAGTTTTTTGGCATGCAAGTCTTTGGACAGTCTACCAAATTCAAATGGCATAATGAGTTTTTGAATTATTAAGTTAGTCCTTTCGGACTTCAAACTCCATCATATTTCGTAAAGTATTTCATTTGGAAAGTTTAGGGAAAACTTTTTGCTTCATTGTTTGAGGTTCTCAAACCCTATTCGGGCCACCACCATGGAAATTGCCTCTTGGCCGTTTCTTTGATTTTTTTGTTGGTTTATGGAAATCTTTGACAGCGTATAGGAAATTTGGAAGACCATTACAATGGTAGATTCATTTTTCAGTTTCCTATCATCGGGTAAGAGCTAGAATGAGGAAGAAGCTCGGGATGTTCAGCTACTTTGCAGGTTTGGTAAATTGCTCATGGAAAATTAATTTCTAGTCTTCACAGGTATTCTTCTTTTAGTCTGCCTTGCAGAACTGATACCTTTACTGGAAAGGTTAATAAGGGATAAGTGTTTTCTTTTGTATGGAAGTTGAAGATTTTGTTTATTCTTTTCTCAGTCAAAACTATAATTATTTCACATGCTTAGAATTACATTTCACAATAGTGTTACCATATCAAATTTAAGGGATGGTGGTTTTTGTTTGTGGGTAATCATGAATTCTTCAAATCTCTTCAGATCCTTACCTGGAATCTTTACTAACTATTCTTGAAAGCATGATTATATGATTTCATTTATAGAGCATTGTTTTTCAGTTACTTAAAAGTTGCAGTTGTTTTAGTGGCTATTTCTCATGGCATATATATTGTTTTGATGTTGGTTCATTGAGAAAATTTTGTGCAGGTTGCTTGTGAAGAATATGTTCAGTCTCCTATGTATATTTGCATACTACTTTTCTATTCTTGTCAGGAGAAAAGATCCTTCTCTCAGGAACTCTGCAATATCTGGCTAGGTTGCTCGACTGGAAGTTGGTAACCTAATGATCACCTCTATTTTGTTTTTCGATATTCAAGATACTATTGTAACCGAAAAATGGATGTAAAGATGAAATCTGTAAATTGAAGAAAATAGAGAGATTAGGGCTTTAATTCTCGAAAACCAAAAAGTGAAAAATAGGGTTATTATTTTTTGCTGAGAAAAATTGAAAGAGGGAGTTAACTATTTGAAAAGAACTATGAAATATGTATGAGACAGATTGTGAAAAATAGAGTGAGAACATATCACTATGAATGTATTGATGATATATTGTATTGAGATTGAGAAATAAAACTTTATGAGCTATTTCCTCAAGCTGTCTTAAGGCTTGACAATGGGTAGAATTCTGAAGGGTCATACTTGAACCTTGAGAATTGTATACATTGTCTGTCAAGAGGCACTTGACTAAAATTAGAGAAATAGAGAGATCCTCTTTATTATTGTATGTTATACTGAAAATAGAAAAGGGGTTGGTGCTCCTTGAGATTGGTGTCTCTAAATGAGGGGTCGGTGCTCCTTGAGTTGGTGCTCAGAAAATAGGCTATGAGGTATTGTCAAAAATGATTATTGAAATGAAAGCCTGAAAAAGGTAGCAGGTTAAGGAGTGGTTTTTCTACCTCGGGAGGGTTTTCCACTTGGCATATCTTGTGTTTATTTTTGTATTTGTGGTTCATCTAATTCATTGCATGAATGATTTATTATTCTATGTTTCCCTATTACAATTCTCAATTCAGTTTATGAGATTGCATTCAATACATGAATGAGTTTATCTTTGATAAATGAGAGCATACATCTGGTTTATTTCAGTTTCATTAAAATTGGGAAAACAGTTAAAATCACTGATTAACCCCCCCCTCTCAGTGTCTTTTTCACTCCAACAGTGGTACCTTATTAAAGCTATCAGGATTATAACTTTGGTATGGTTTGTATGATGGGAAGCCGATACACTGGCATGAATTTCTCACTAAACCACTTCTTTGGGACAACTCACCTAGTGGACAGACTAAGGTTCCACTATCCCAAAGTGAGCAGCAAACCTTGTTCCACATCATGTTGGAATGATTGTTCTTGATCCTTTTTTTTTTCTTGGCCAGCTTTGATAGGGTATGATTATCTATCTTTGTTATTGTTGCATACTTAAGTGTCTTGGATGTCTACTTTAGTGTGAGTTTGATATGGGGTCATCCTCTCACTAAAGTGGAGGAAAAATGTAGTAACAGAAAAATTAGCCTTTTTCCCTTACTTGGTTTGATAATTGACATTAAAATTAAATTGATGGTGCCTTGGAATAGTGTTGTAATGTATTGTACACATTCACATCATTCTGGGACCTTTATTTGATTAAAATATGCCTTAATTGATCCCATGCAAGAGTGTTGTAAAATGTTGTAACACACTTTCACACTTTTCTAGGATTTATTTAATTAATTAAGCCTAGTGGGCCACTTTTAATAAAATATATATTTAACTTATACCTTATTTAGGTGTTGTAAACTATTGTAACACACTTTCACATTTATCTAGGGTGGTATTAATTTTTTTTGTTAATTATATTTAATTGACCCCTCTAATTCAAATTCAAGCCCTATTTTCAAGGATCTACCTGAAACCCAATAATGATATTGTATGACATTTAATTTGGCAAATTTGATGTCCTGAAAAGTGTTGCTAGGACCCATTCGCCTTTACTGGTGCAAGGTGTCATCTCCACATAAGACACCCCTTTCTATGCATTTTTGAGGTGGGCTTTTGATGTACTTTCACCTCCCCAAAGCATGGTCCTGGAAATTGTGCTAGGACCCATTCGCCTTTTTGGGACACCCCCTTTCTATGCATTTTTTAGGTGGGTTTTTGATGTTATTTCATCACCCTAAAGCATGGTCCTAGAAATTTGTGTTAGGACCCATTCACCTTTAGTGGTGAATGGGTCCTCCCTAATAGGGCCCCCATTTTTGAATTTAATTGTGGCTGGATTCTTATGGTTTTAATACCCAGATCTGAGGTTGGCTTGAATTCTTTGAATTTTGAGGTTAATTTCTCAATTTAGTATAAGGGGCTAATTCATATAGTTTCATCCTATACTTTCAAGCATTCATGAATTATAGCAAATTGGAGTTCACAAGAGCATTATAGAGCATTTCAAAGACATTCAAGGGTAGATTATCAAGATTTTATTACAGCAATTCAAGATCATTTCATCATGTTAAGGGTCTAGTGCATTCATGCATGTTGTTGTGCTAAGAAAATTGATGTAGCTTGAAAATCCATCTTGCAAGAATTATTTGAGATCAAGATCTACATTTCTCATGGCACTTCATGTTAGTTTGTAGATTTACATTACAAGACATCATCCAAGGTATCTACATTGCATTATTTCATGTTTCATGCTTCAAATTCTTTATTTCATCAATTGGTATAACTACCTACAAGGGGTTTGACCAAGGCAAACCCCTATCCACTAACAATCAACAACCATTTTCTCCTCTTACATGTGTGATTGTACGTTTTAGGTTGAAGAGCAAGATTTGGAGCAAAGTTGTCAAAGTTGCCAAGTTGCAAAAGTTGTCATCTACCTTGCAAGATCATGGAAAGAGCTTTGCAAAATTAATTTTTGGCTTTCAAGAGATGGAAACTTGGGAATTGAGAGTGCAAACATTGAAGTACATGACCCAGAAATCAGTTTTCTGGAACCCTAAAAGGACCCATTCGCCACTGAAGGAAAATGAGTCCTTTATGGCCTAAAAATTAACAAGTTTTGACAAGGTACACACCTCTTTGAGCTCTAAAAACTCCCCTCATAGTTGCTATAACAGCTAGGTAGCATTTCTAATTTTTATTTTCATCTTGTGGTTCATCATCTTGTTCATTAAACATTTTGGTGAACACATTTTTTGGTGTTTCAATTTGGTGAACCCGACTCATTGAATATTACAATTTTCTGATTTTGAAGTCTTTCATTGCATCCTAGGCTAGATCTTGCATTCATTTTCATTTAAATTTACATTGAATTAAAGATCTCATTTAGGGTTTCATGTTTTTCATTGCAATCTTGCATCTCATTTAGGGTTTAGAATTGCATTATTTTGCATTTCTTAAATCTAAAAGATACAAAAACAAGTTAGTCACTTTGCATATCATTTAGATCATATAAATTTGCATTTGAAAATAAAAAACAAAATTGCATTCCAAAAGGTGTTGTTTACCCTTCATTTCACTTGCATTAGGTCATCAAATTCTGGAAATTTCTATCATAGGAGTTATATTTTGAAACCGGGCATGAAAAGTACATAAAACAACTCAAAATTTGTAGTTTTCACCTCTTTAAAACCCTGATCTGGGACTCATTCGCCTTTACTAGTGAATGAGTCCTTGATTAGGCTTAGCCTATACCTTTTGGCATCTGAAAATCACTCGAAAATCACCAGAAACATTTCAAAAATACCTAACCAGGACCCATTCGCCCTTACTAGCGAATGAGTCCTTGTTAGATCCTGATCTACATTTTCTGGGATTGAAAACTCGATTTTAGGCTTCTATTTTCTGAAGTTACTTTCCTATTTCAGTTTATGATTTGTTGTTTAATCAAATTTAGTGAATCTAGCTTAATTTTTCTTCATTCAGTGCATTGTCAAAATTCAAAATGACATTTACAACATCTCATTTTTAGTCTATTACATAGTGTAATCTAAAAATTACCTTGTTTTAAGTCTAAAAATCTGAAAAAGTTTACACTTCTGAAACTTTGTATAATATGGATCAAAGCACTTTTCACTTTTTCATACGCAATGTTTGCATTCATAAAGCTTTGCATAAGTTTGATAAAAGTGTTTTTCATTTTTGGATACACATTGTTTACATTTTTGAAGTCTTGCATACATTGGATAAATGTATTTTTCATCTTTGAATATACATTGTTTGTATTTGTGAGGCATTGCATAATATGGTTTGAAGTACTTTTCTCTTTTGGTCAAACAATGTTAGTATCCTACCTTTCTAAACATGCTAGGAAAAATTTCATCCCTCATACTCATGAGAATGCTTTAGTGAAAGAGAATACAATGGTGGATAATCATGATAATCAAATTTCGTCTTCCCCTAATATCTCTCCTATTTGTGACGAAGATATTTTGGTGATAGAAGATCAAACCAATGAGATTTATGAGATTCCTCTTTGTCTCTCATCCCCTAGGAAAAAAATTATTGAACAAGACAATAACATCATTGAAAAGCAAGGTAATTCAACCATTGATCATTCCCCTATTGGTGATGAAGTCATTTTAGGCGAACCAAACAACGAATGTCATGAACATCTAGTTTATAGTTCTCCTAAAAACTCTCCTACTAGGGAAGATATCATGGTGAAAGAAAATGAGAACATTGACACATGTCTTTCAAATGATAGTTATGTGGCTTCCTTAGATGAAGAGGATTAAGTGACATTAGACTCACCTTCACTAAGAGATCATGAAAATAAGGATAAGTCTCTGAGGTTATGCACATTAGATATCCCTTGAAGTACTCTTTTGAGCCTAAACTCGTCATTTATCCACCCTCACAAAAAGCACAAGTTCAAAACAAACTCGTCCTTATCCTTGAACCACCTAAGAACAATGTTTTGCAGCAACCGAGTTTTAATATTGTTGCTCATACATAGAAAACTGTTGAAAATGAAGGTAAAACTGTAGTAAAAATGTAGCTTAAATTTGTAAATCCCGTGTAACTGTAGATTCAATTTTAGTATTCTTTTTCATAATTCCTTGTGTATGATTAATCTTGAATTAGATCAATTTTAATGTTGTAGAAAGTAGATAGAAGATTGATAGAAGAAATATAAGACAGAGTAGAAAGGACACAACAAGTACATGGAGAAACCCTTTAAAGAAAAATCTCCACCAGAATTGTTCTTGCTCATATTATTTAACCTTTGAATGAGTTACAATAACACTGATTCAATAAATCTTCTTCACAACTTGCAATATTTTCTCACAAAACTCTCTCATACAATTGTTGCAATAATAAACAATATTCTTTCTTACAAACTCATAAGAGTTATCAAATATATAATCACAAAGCCTCTTGATAAAATCCATGCCTAGGGTTGCCAAGTTGAGTTCTCATATGCATGCACAAGTCAAACAAGAGTCTCCCTCAAATTTGGTGTCCAACACTATTAACCTCATAGTTGTCAAAAATATCTCATTCAAGCTCATCCTCAAAGTAGGCGCCCAAACTGGGTCTCGCTTAACTAATCATTGAAAATATTTTTTCCATGCAATAGTTGTAACTCAAAGATGACAACTTGGGCGTCCAAGGTGGCCCCAAGTTAATATTTGTTAACTAAGACACATATTTCACTAATTCATGCAAAACAATATGCATACATGATCCTTCATCTGTTAACTAAATGTATCAACCTATTATCTGTCCATGCAACTCAAGTCAACTAAAATTAACTAACATGCAACTAAAGATAACTAAACCATAATTGAACTGAACTGAACTGAACCTCGTACACATCAACATGCATAAATCAAAATCCCTATTTTGTAGGAACCTAGGATGCATTTCTAAAGTGTACTCAATTCACCAACTAGTTAACTGAACCAAGGTAGATCCCACCTCCAATGTAGGCGCCCATGTGCTCCTATTTTGTAGGAGCTCTCCCAAGGCATCCCCACATGTTCCTAATGTTTAGGACTAACTACAAATGTCAAATTCAATGTTAATTTCATTCCAAATTAATCTCTTCCTAATCCTAGTGTTGTGAAACACATTCCAAGGACTTAGGAGATAAATGAAATATGTTTATAATATAATTAAATGACATCCTATTCCCAAAAAACACTAGGAACAATCCGCAAGCAAGACAAACACCTTCAACATCCCTCCCATTACCTAATCCAATCTTGCCTAGTGCTCCTTGTTTGATCGCAAATAATAGAAAGGAATATAATCTTGTTAAACACCTTAAGAATAATCCTGCTAAGATTTTCATATGGGAATTGTTTCAAACATCACCTAGTCATCATAGCATTCTTCAAGAAGCTTTGCAACAATTTGCGGTTCCTCCTAACACTAGTTCAAATGATGTGGCAACAATAGTTCAAGGAATGAATAACATGAACTTAGATAATTTTTTCACCAAAGTGAGTTACCTCCCTTAGAAATTCAAAATAAATATAAATATTTCAACATAATAGTCCACATCAATCGAATTGTGATAAAATGAACCCTCGTTGACAATGGTTCAACCTTCAATGTGTGTATTGTGAGCCTTTTGAAAATACTTGTTAAACCTGATTCTTTATCTATTTGTGGATTTGACAATATAGGAAAACAATCGCTCGTAGTCATCACATTACCTATCAGAGTTGGGGAAGTAACATTACAAACTTTGGTCCATGTTATGCCTGATGATCTTTCTTACAACCTCCTTTTAGGGAGACCATGGATTCATGAAATGAATGGTGTGCCTTCTAATTTGCATTGTGCCATGAAGTATATCTATAACAACAAAGTCTACATACTAAAATTCGATCACGAACTCAAAATTTTCCTGATGGCCGAAAGAGAAGGATGAAATCCTTTGGAAGCATTGGAACCTTATAAGCTGTAAGAAGTCACAAAAGAAGAAAAAGAACACAAGAAGCAAATTGATGAAGTCACTAAGATATTGGAAGTGATTGGGGTTCCTCAGATTTCATACCAACATTCATGGTAGAATACAAGATCATAAACAAAGATTTGAAAAGGAAAAAGAAAAAGCGATATTGTCAACACAAATCTTTCAACGCAAAATCTAAAAGCATCCACCTCAACCACCTTAGAAGAAAAAAAACATACACAACCAACTTTGATGAATTTGATTATGAGAAACCACTAAATCCAAAATAAATGATAAAGCTTGATGGACGAGGTTATGAACTTATGAAGCAACTTGGGTATAGTGGAAAAGGATGTGGTGCTAGAGAAAGTTTTTTGTAAATCTCTCCAAGATCATCTTTTCGATTACTTCTTTGCAGAAGAAAGGGAAGAAATTTGGGCGGAAAAAGAAGTGCCCAGTAGCCTTTGACCTACTCAAAGAGAAGTTGACTACTACACTGATCTTGAAAGTACCAGACCCGGAAGGTAACTTTACTATTGTCATGGATGCAGCAGGGGAGGGCTTAGGTGGTGTGCTAATGCAAGATGGGAAATGAATCAAGGGACTTGAAATCTTATGAGAAGAATTATGCATGCATTATTTGGAGTTAGTAGTCATGGTTCACGCATTGCAAATGTGGAGGCATTACTTATTGGGGAAACCCTTTGAGATGAAAATGGATCATCACGGGTTGAAGTATCTATTCACTCAACCTAATCTGAATGCAACATAGAGAATATGTTTAGATTTGATATCAGATTATGACTTCAACGTCAATTATATCAAAGGAAATGAGAATCAGGTTCCCGATGCCTTGAGTCGAAGACATCATATTTCCCCAATAGTGATAATTCAAACTAACTTTAAAGGATAGGTTTTGTAGAAATGCAAAGAGGATGAGTACTATTCAAAAGCTAAGCAAGCACTCATAAGCAATCTGCAAGATACTAGGTATGAAGGTTTTCATTTTGAACCTAATGGATTACTTAGATATAAGGGGATAATGTATGTACCTGACTTAGAAGAGTTAAGAAATCTGGTATGGAAAGAAGTACATGAACCACCATACTCTGGGTCCACCCTAGAGTGACAAAAAATTATGGTAGATGTGAAGCATTTATATTTTTGGAAGGGGATGAAAGGATATGCTGCTAGATTTTTGGCTAGGTGTCTTGAATGTCAAAGGGTGAAAGTGGAGCATCATCACTTGTAGGCTTCTTATACCCACATGATATACCAGAGAGAAAGTGGCAAGTCATGCAAGGATTGCCTATGTCAAGGAATAGGAACAATGCCATTCTTGTGGTTGTAGATAATCTTACCAAAGTAGCACATTTCATACCCGAGAATCTAACTGATGGAGCACCTATCATAGCAAGAAAATTTATGCAAGAAGTGATTAGGTTTCATGGAATTCTCGATAAAATTATCTCAGATATGGATGCACGAATCACTTCTAGGTTTTGGAAAACCTTGTTTTTTGCACTAGGGACTCAACTGAATATTAGTTCAACATATCATCCAGAAACAGATGGACAAACTGAAAGGGTGAATCAAGTATTAGAAGACCTACTTATAATATATTGCATGAATCAACAGTACAAGTGGGAGGACTGCTTGCCTTTAATGGAGTTTTTTTACAACAATTCTTACCATTTCGTAATAAAGATGGCTCCTTTTAAAGTGTTTTATGGTTGAAAGTGTCGAAATCCTATAAGTTGGGATACACTTGAGGATAGAGTGATTCTAGGGCCAGAGATGTTGGCTAAAATGGAAGAGCAAGTGAAAATTTTGAAGCAAAGGTTGGTTGAAGTTAACGATAGACAAAAAAGTTATGTTGATGCTAAGAGAGTGCCCCGAAATTTTATAATAGTTGACAAGGTGTTGTTGAGAGTGAAACCTCATAAGAGTTCCATTAAATTTGGGAAGTCTTCCAAATTAGCCTCATGTTATGTAGGACCTTTTAAGATTCTTGAGGAAGTGAATCCAATAGCTTATCAAATTGTGTTGCCACTAGCTCTTACCAGGATGCATAACATCTTTCATGTGTCTTACTTAAAGAAGTATATACCAAGTGATAATCATGTGATTGATCAGAATGCTTTATAGGTACATGACCCCGGAGTTGTAACACTCGATCCCGTCAAGGTTCTTAGAACATGTAAGCTTTGCTTGTATAGCAGGGATGTTCTATAGTGCAAAGTCCAGTGGGACCAGTATGCGAAAGACTCTACCACTTGGGAAAACTATGTTGAAATTCAACAAAATTTTCCTCATGTTTTAGATGCATTTGAAAGTACTTGAAAAAAAATATGTTGTTTGTGTTTATGTTGCTACATAAAATCATTGGGGACGATGATTCACAAGGGGGAGAGTATTTACTATTACTATGTAATGTAAATTTGAATGTAATTTGAATTATGAAGGTGAATACATTGTGCTTGCACTTTGTTATCAATGAATTATGAACGAATGTTATATCATTTAATAATATGTGAAGAAATGCATATATGTGGAATGGATTCTTATTGAATTGATATTATACTATGGAGATGTATTATGTGTAATTCATATTGTGTTGAACAGCTGACTACCATGGGCATGTGTTAGTTGGATGTAGGTATATTTTCAATCCTCCAGGTGGAGGGGAAGTATCACTCAAGAGAAGATCTCAGTCAGGTAACTAGTAATGTTACCTATCTGAGTTTACACATACACTCACAGTATAATGGTTGAGTCAAGTTATTATGTTGTGAATTGGTAATTCATCCTTAGTTTGATGTGTCTGCATTAGTAAGGTTCTTGATTACTATTGAGTGCATTATTGGATGATTTTTATGTGTTTGGAGTTTATAAGCCCTTCCCTATATTACTATGCTTGTATTTGATGAGTTGAGCGCATTGGAATATAGGTATATGTACACATATGCATTTCAATGATAGACCATACACAAGAAGGAACGTGTACATGAGGGTACATAGGTAGACATACCTATGCATGCTTATGAACAGGTTGCTTATATACATATATATATATATACACAATCGATATAATCATTATTACTATAAAAATGTTAAATTATTCGTATTCATTTATTTATCGAATGTATACATACTTTATTGACATGATATATATATATATATTAACATATATCTACATATACATATATATATATATGATACTATTGATATACAAATATATATGTATATGTATATATATAAATATATATTTATATATGAATATATGCTTGGAGATTGATTAACATATGTAATGCTTTAAGACTGATTTATTTACTAGAACATATGTTGATTTGTATATAACATATACAAATAATTTAAAGGCTAAATATAATATACATTGGCATTGAATAAAGATCGAATTTATATGCTATGTGTTACACAACAATTAAGTCGATTTGGAGAATACACCATAGTCAATGCTATGGAATGGCATCTTTGAATTAGTAAATAGTGATTTACTTAACAATTGATGCTTTATCATAAAGCGATGGAATAATTACCAATAGCAAAGTAAAGTGTTAAATGCATGATAATAGGAAAAGTAACAAGGAAAAGAATTTGTCAAAGTATATTTAAATGCACCAAAGTGACTCTTCATTCCTCCATTTTCTGCTAATCTTAGACTTAGTTGACCTTGTGCAAGTGTTACATTTTGAATGTAGACTATTTCAATGAGTAAAGTCACACCAAACAATAGGGAGAATGGTTGCATACTTGGCGCCAGAATATGAAGTTCTAAATGTTGTAGAAGTCCATTTTGGAAATAATTCAATTGTCACCATTTGATCATGTGCAGATTAAAATAGTCTTAAGTTGTTGTCAAAACATAGAGGTCAACCTGTAGCTTTGTGTGCTAATTAAACTCTTTTATTGTTGCCACCTTTTTTCCAAGTGAAGTGAGTTGACTAGCATGGAGATTGTTGTCATTTTGCATGCCTTTTTTGTAGGCTGCAGTATCTCTTTTAGTTGTATAAATATAGAGGCATGTTCTCTCATTTGGATGCATTCTATTATGCACTTCTAATTTGCATTATTCTGCAATTGAATCTTGTTGTATTTTTTGAGAGCCTTGAGTGTTTTGTGAGGAGCTATATTGTTTGAGTTATACTTGAGAGAGCATATTATCAACTTGTGAGAGAGTTCTTATTGAGGAATTTCTTGTGAGGTCAACATGAAGCTAGTAGTTGTTATTAGATAGTTATGCATCAAATCAATCAATTGGTGGTGCAGTCATGGTAGGAGGGTCTTAAAAGAGAATATTTTGGACCGTGCAACCGAAGTTACACAACATAACATACTCATAATATGGACGCAAATGTAGATTCAAACATTCATATTATCAAAAAATTCGATTACATACAGCTGACAACATTTGGGTTTATAGATTGGGCTCACAAGCCTGATACAACATGCTCAAAATACAATATTCCTACTTGCTCCTTAATGCGAGCTGAAATCTTACAGATCAAATCCCATATTCTTCTTAATCACTATCCTAATGATCCATTACAATGATTTATATCATATCCAAGATCTAGAAGCATCTGTGTCAACCAAAGATCATTACAATCTTCGATGAAGGAAATGGAACGTGCATGAAATAGGTGGGCCTTAAATTCAAATTTCTCCTTGGTAGGTGCATATGATGAAGTGTGGACCTAAAATTAAGGTCAGGGACACTCCACAGAACAATTTGAAATACCTCACAAGGATCCACAAGTTACAGGAAGGATCCACAAGAGATCAAATTAGTCGTTAAGCTCAAAATGGTTTTGGTGCTCTGTTCTAGAAACTATCACTTAATCCAAAAGTGATAACTTGCCAGAAAAAGATCCAATCGTGCTGAAATATTGGAATTAGAAAAATGAACATTTCCACGATGAAAACATAGATCCATAGGGTCTGGTGAGCAAATATGATGAAATACCAAATCTGCCAACTTGAATTGAACAAGAACAAAATTGAATGAAAAATAGTTTTGGTTGATGTAGGATTGCAAAGAACCAAGGATGCTCTTGCATCGAACATCCAGGGTTGTTTGAAAAGTGATTCCCTCACTTTGTTGGGGCTAAAGGAAAACCAATACGATCTACCTTAGCCTAAGAAATCCAAGAAGAATCCTCCACTGGCCTGCCTTTCCACTCCACAAGATATTCTTTGTACTGTTTTCCACACGTTTTCCTCCCATCTCTGACATCCAAAATCTCTTCTATCTCATCTGATTGTTGCTTAGGAAGTTTTTTCTCCAATTTTTCTTTACTATCTTCACTAAATTATGCTCCATGGTACTGATGTAGATCCACAGTGTTGAATATAGGTGATATACCCATGTCATATGGTAACTCTACTTCATATGCATTTCCTAAATCAAATTTCTTCAAAATCCTACATGGTCCAAACTTCCTCATCTTGAGCTTATTGTATGTGCCAACTAGAAATATTTCCTTCCTCAAATACACCATCACTTCATCTCCAACTTCAAACTCCTTATGTCTCCTATTTTCATCTGCTCGTTCCTTATACTTTCAGTTCATATCTTCCAATTGTTGCTTTACTTAAGTATGCACTTTCTTCATATGCTCTACAAATTCCTCTGCTTCTGCACTCCTTTTATCTTCCTTATTGATGTCTCACAACTCAGATATACCTCTAGGATGAACTCTAGTAACAATCTCAAAAGGTGTCTTTCTGATACTCCTGCTCACTAAATTATTGTAAGAAAACTCTGCTTGTGCAAGGACTAAATCCCAACTTCTAATATTCTCTCCAACCAAACCTCTCAACAAATTCCCCAAACTCATGTTTACTACCTCTATCTGTCCATCATTCTATGGGTGAAAAGTAGAACTGAACTTTAAATTTGTCTTCAACTTCTTCCAAAGTGTCCTCCAAAAGTAACCAACAAACTTTGTATCTCTATCTGAAACAATACTCCTAGGCAATCCATGCAATCTGACTACTTCCTTGAAAAAAATGTTTGCTACATGTACTGCATCTGTTGTCTTCTTACAAGGTATGAAATGTGTCATTTTAGAAAATCTATCCACCACCACAAATATAGAATCATTACCTCTCTATTCTTCGGCAAACCAAGTATGAAATCCATGTTGATATCCTCCCAAGGTCTCTCTGAAATTGTCAAAGGTTTATACAACCCAATCTGACTACTCCCTTTTGCAACTTGACAAACTTTGCAACTCTGCACAAATTTCCTGACATCCTTATGAATATGTGGCCAAAAGTAATTCTCACTTACCAATGTTATTGTTTTATCAATTCCAAAGTGTCCTGCCAATCCTCCACTATGTTTTTCTTTCACCAAGTTATCCCTCATTGAACTCCAGGGTATACACAACTGATTCCCTCTGAAAAACATATCCTCCTGAATGAAATACTCCAACAATTGACTTCTATCCTCCAAGACAGGTTCATTACAAACTTTTCAAGGTTCTACAAAATCCAAGTCTGCTTCATACAAGTTCTTCAATTCATTAAAGCCTAATACCTCCACTCTCATTTCTTCCAATAAATTCCTTCTCCTACTCAAAGCATCAACGACTCTATTTGACTTTCCACTCCTATGTTTCAAAACAAAAGTATAACTTTGCAAGAACTCCACCCATCTCATGTGTCTCTAATTCAACTTACCTTGATTGTTCAAATACTGCAATGCCTGATGATCTGTATACAGCACAAACTCATTAGGAAAAAAGTAATGTCTCCACTTCTTCAAAGCTTGAACTATGGCATAAAAATCCTAGTCATACACTGAATACCTTCTCCTTGCATCATTCAATTTCTCACTGAAATAAGCTATTGGTCTTCCTTCTTGACTTAATACTGCTCCAATTGCATTTCCACTTGCATCACAGTCTACTTGAAATACCTTATTAAAGTCTAGTAAAGCCAACATAGGTTGCTTAGTCACCTTTTGTTTCAACAACTTAAAACTTCGGTCTGCTCCATATATCCACCTAAAATCTTTCTTATCTCCTCTCATTGTTTTTGTCATAGGACTGCAAATATAACTAAATTCCTAATGAACTTTCGTTAGAAACTAGCCAATCCATGAAATGATCTTACCTCTCCAATGCTTTCCGGTGTAGGCCATTCAACAATTACTCTTACCTTCTCAGTATCCATCTTCAATCTATCCATAGATATCACAAATCCCAGATATACCAATTCTTCCTTCATGAAATTACACTTCTTAATATTTATCAACAACTGCTCTTCTCTCAACCTTTGCAAAACTTGTCTTATATGCAGCAAATGTTCTTCTCTAGTCTTACTGAAAATCAAGATGTCATCCAAATAGAAAATCACAAAATTACCCAAGAATTTATTTAATACCTCATTCATCAACCTCATGAAAGTACTCAGTGCATTTGTTAGTCCAAAAGGCATCACCGACCACTCATATAATCCTTCATTTGTCTTGAATGTTGTCTTCCACTCATCCCCTTCTCTAATTTTGATATGATGATATCCACTCTTCATATCTATCTTCGTAAAGTATTTAGCTCCACTCAAACAATCCATAATGTCATTCATCTGGGGCAAGGGAAATCAATACTTCACTATGATTTTGTTTATGGCTCTAGAGTCTATACACATCCTCCATTATCCATCCTTCTTAGGTGCTAGCACAACAAGTACTGCAGAAGTACTTAATCTTTCTCTGATCAAATCCTTCCTCAACAACTCTTGCACTTGTCTATTCAACTCCTCATTCTCTGTTGGTGTCATCTAGTGTGCTACTTTATTAGGCAAACTAGCTCCAGGAATCAAATCCATGCAATGACTAATACTCCTCACAGGTGGCAATCCATCAAGTACATTATCTGAAATGATAGCTTCATATTCTACCAGCAACTCCTTTATCTCCTCTAGTTGTTCTTCTACATGCTTCAAGTCTTCAGCCTTCTTAGGAACCAAGGCATAGCACATGTTCTCATGTCTCAGTCCATCTAGAAATCTCCTTCCATCAACCAAACAAATTCTAGCACTTGTACAAACCTCAACTTTAGGAACATCCTCCAATGGCAACAAGTTCTGCTTCATCCCATTTGCAACAATGGTATATATGTTCTTGGACTTCCATCATGAATAGCCTGTCTGTCATACTGCCAAGGCCTTCCCAAAAAAACATGGCATACATCCATAGGCATGATATCACACAAAACTTCATCAAGATAATTTTCTATCTTTAATTTCACCAAACATTTTTCACTTACTAGTACCTTATGCTCATCTATATTCCATGCTATCAGATAGGGCTTTGGGTGTTTCATTCTTTCCAGCTTCAATTTGGTCACCATTTCTTCATAAACCAAGTTCTCAGAGCTTCCACTATCAACAATCACACTACAACATTTACCAGCTACCTTGCATTTGGTTCAGAACAAATTCTTTCTCTGCAACGATTATTGCTCCATCTCACTTTGACACAATACTCTTTTGTTCACCAACACTTATCCTTCTTCTGGTTTATTAGATGATCCGGCATGATCCTCCTTAGCAAAGGTTGTTCTTCTATTGTTCTATATTTTTTTGCTTGTCTCTCCCTAATTACATTCAAATGCTCTATGTCCTTCTCCACCACACTTATAACAAGTTCCCCTGAATACTCTTTTCTCCTATCCTCTATCACATTTTCTATAACCCTCATTCCAGTAACCACCATATCCTCCTCTTCAGTAAGATTTTTCATCATCTCTACGGTATGGATTATCATTCTTACTGACTTCCTTATCTTTATTCTGATCTGTAAAAGATCCTCTTCCTCCTCCAGTAAAAATTCTTCCTCTCTAAAATTTTCCACCTCTTCCTCTTTGTATGCTCAAAACCAAAATATGAAGTTGCAAGCACAAATGAAGTATTTATTTGATAAAAAGGAAAAAAATAGAAAATTTGAAGAAAATGATCTGGTACTGATGTGGAATGCAAGATTTCAGGAGAAAGGAAAACATGGGAAATTTGAAGCATTGTGGTTAGGACCCTTTGTTGTTGTTGGTAAAAGAGGAAAGGATTCATACTACTTGCAGAACATGTCTCGAGAGGAGCAAGAGTTGCTTGTACATGGGTAGTTCCTAAAGCATTTTTTCTCTTGAGGAGTTGCAGAGGGTTAAGAATTGCCAGTGCATGGAAAATTCTTATTTAAACCCCTTTTAAATATTCTTTTCCATGCACGATAGTTTAGAAAATTTGAAGGGTTTGGGTTTGCCAGTACATGGACATTCTCAGGAATTCCCTTTTTAAAAGCATCGCTTTCTTTCCATGTACAGTAGATTAGGGTCACTTTCACTCTTTCATTCCCTTCATCTGCCATTGCTTTCATTCTCATGTCATTTGCTTGGTCTGCTCTACCAAAGATATTCTGGATCCTTGCAATGATCTCACAATCATTCATCCCCAGACGGAGCCACTGTTAGAACCAAAATTTCCATAAGAATTCCTAGGGTTTTCCTATTATTTTCTGCAATTTTCCATTAGAATCTTAAGGTCTTTACCTGTTTAAACCCATATATTTTCCTTTCTTTCATAAAATGATCCATTTATTCCTCGTCCATGAAGCCAAAATGACTTATTTATTATGCCGCTAGCTTTTACCCTTTGAAATTACTATCCTTTTGATTCCTACCGCTTTACTGTGAAAAACCATCAAACCATCCGCGGTACCACGGTGGAGGCAAGGCACAGTCATGATGAATGTTATCACTACACCGCAAACAATCATCCGACTGACTGCAGTGACTATAGTGATGGAGGGTGACGGATAAGGAGCAGGGCATGAAGTGTTTACTGCCACACTACGCGTGGTCAATTCATTGACCGCGGTATCGTGGTGGCGATGAGATAACCGGTGAGCAGTGGCGAGTTGACGGTGGGGATAACAGTTGACAAGACACTGCCATACCGCACGAGGTTAGGAAGTAGACTGTAGTAATGCAGTGGCTAGAGAAGATGATAGTTAATGTTGGCACCACACTACTGCTGACAAAAAAAGTGAAGGTCGTGGTAGGGCGGTAGATGAAAGGAAGACTATGACGGTTAAGACCGCCATACCGCACGCGGTGAAGGAAGAGGTTACGGTTGCAGTAGCGCGATGGAAGGTTTGCAGGCAGTAAGGATGACGGTTGAAGATGGTCACCGCCACACCGCCAGTGGGCAGAATGAAGACCGTGGTAACGCGGTAACAATGAAGAAGAGACCATGACAGTCTCACTACAATATCGCGATCGGTCAACAAGTTGACCACGGTTGAGAGGTAATTGTAAATGAGGTTGCGATGAAAGCAATAAAAGCCATGGAGAAATAAAAATAAAAGGAAGGTAAGGTGTAAAGTACTGATAAGATAAAGAATACAGGCGGGAAATGTATTAAGGAAAAATAAAAGGCATCAGGCTATAGTTTAAAAATATTTAATTTGTCGATAAGGAAATATAATTAAATGTTTTAATTTTTGTCAACAGAATGTGAACGGCTGTGACAAACAATGAAGGGTCGTGACCCTTAAAATTTATTGTATAAATACTTGTAAAAATCAGTTGTATAAAAGAAGAAGAGGAGAACAGGGATAGATTACGACAAGCATAATATTTTCAGAATGTTTGCATTCAAGAAGACTATGTTGCATGTATAAATTTTAAGGAAAATAATGAAAGACTATTGATTTGGTGGCTTTATTTTGGTATCAGTTGTTTGTTGGATTTTTGCAATTATTTGATTGTCTCCAGTCTAATGTTTCTTGATTATTTAAGTTAAAATATCAAGTATATGTTCAATTTATCAGTGCACATTTTTTGTATCTATGTGATTTGATTAATTTGTTTCTTTAAAGAAGAATTAAATTCCTTTCAGTCAATTACAGTAGTCTGGGAATGTTATTTGGATCATTAAGAAGAATCAAATAGTTAGGATTGATATTCTGCCTCAAGTAGGGTTTGTCAATCATATTCTTGCATGTTTATACCAGTTATAAACTCATATGTGTGTGCCAAACAATTAGAGAATTTACCAGATAGGAACCACTCATTTAGAGACTTTCATTTGACTCTGTTTTACCCAACAAGGCACTGGTCTTCCATATTTTATTATTTAATTTTATTCATTTCATTTAACATCCATTAACTAAACATATCAGGCTTCACCTTGATATTGCATTTACAATTTATACCAAATTTAGATTATATCTCTCCACTGTCAACTTGCCATTGTGGATAGTTTAATCAAATCAGGAAGCATAGTTCAAAATTTGTAGCATTCATATAGGTATACCCGCCTAGGTTTAGCAGAGCCTTAAGAGTAGAAGGTTCAACTGTACTGGTTGGCCTTGTTAGTTGGCCAATAGCATTGTGAGAGCTTGGCAACCTATCGTGGTTCAAACCTGCATTTTTGAGACCCAATAGTGGGGTTGACCAAGGACACATAGATATTGAAACGAAGTGTAACCATACAATTAGATATGTTGATCCTAATGCAACCAAATTTAATAGCAAATGATATATCATAAATGGAAATAGAATCAACCATAAAGTAGATGCAAACCATAGCATAAAGATTTATGTGGAGAATCCCTTTTGGAAAAAAACTCCACACCCTTGAGACCCAAGCTTGTATTAATGATAAATAATTTATATGTATCAATTTATCCCTCTATACTCCAACATAATGATGCTCAAATAACTTGTAAAACAACTTGCTAATACTACATCTCAAGGAAAAATATATAGGAGAGATGAATACAAGATACCATGAATGGTATTCCAAAACAAGTGACCAATACCACCCACCTAAAACTAGGCATCCAAATCCTCATGGGATATCTCACACCCCACCAAAATGGTCAACATACCTTGACTAGTAACTCCTCATATGTACCTTACATCCACCTCCTACATCATAAACATCATAGATTATCATAACAATCAAATTAACAAGATCCTAATCTTAGGCACTCCATGGGAAGATTTACTAAATCTGTCATAAGATCCAACAATAGAAGATGCGCATACACCTTCTTACACATCCTAATCTTTACTTGATTTTTAATATCTCCCCAAAGTAATTCCTAACTTAAATGCCACCATAATTACATATTAGAGCATAAATAATTAACTAGTTTGTCTACCACATACAGTGACATCTAAGTCTACCCTCACCATGTTCTTTGGAGACAAAATAATTATTTATCGATAATGTTAAATAAAATTATTATAACTTATCTAGAATTTACAAGGTGAATTATGTCTAATCCTAACAAGAAACACTAATTTTGATGCAAGAAATGAGTATCTAGATATAAAGGTGTGACAACTATCAAATACATGTAAAAACAAATAAAGATAAAATCATATATATTTAAGGGGCAGGGGACCTAGCTCAATTGGCTAAAGCATCATGTTGCAGGAAAGAGGCAACGAGGTCTAGTCTCCTCCCATCCTCGTGGTATTGAAGGGTGTGGCGCGCTAGCGTCATCGGTCACATGAAAAAAAATAGATATATTTAAAACATACAAAAATAAAAATATGTAAAAAAACTAAAAAACCCTGATTTTACATAAGATTACACCATTTATAAATACATAATTATATTGGCATGCATATAAAAATTCACATGGAAAAAATCAGATATATTTAAAACATACAAAAATAAAAATATGTAAAAAATCTCGAAAAAACCTAATTTTACATAAAATTGAACTATTTATAAATACAAAATTATATTGGCATGCATATAAAAATTCATTCAATATACTATTTATAACTATTATTTCTAATAATCTATCTAATCCTCCATTACTTCCTATAATTAATTTTTTATTAAACCATTCCATTAAAATAAATTCAAACCTTAAAAAACCTTCACCATACAATAGGGGAGAGGACCCACTAGTTGAGCATGTTTCAATAGTTTTGATAGTAGTTGGTTATATAATGTCCAATAGTTGTGATAGTAGTTGTTTATATAATGCCCAATAGTTGTGACTTGACTACCCATAATTAAACAAAATGTATTCCTTTGATCTAAAAAGCAACCAATCATGTGATGCCACATCAACACTCAACTACCCATGCTGTGAATGCACAAGTATTGGTCTCACTTTTTTTGGGGGTCTTTTTGGACACCTTGACAAAAAACATCCTGATGTGGCATCATATTTGATGATGTGGCTTTGAAACGGAAGTTATAAGCAAGGGACTTGCCAAGTAAGATGTTGTAAAAAATTGGGAGTGATTTGAAATTTCCATATAAGATAATTAGAAGCGTGAAGTTAGGGTGCACAACTACTGGATCATCTCCCCTATTACATTTTATCTTTAAAAAATAAAATCCCTTTAGATTGAAATCTTCATTTCAAAAAGATGAAAATGAAACGAGAATGAGGGCCATCTCGTTACTTGTACAATGTTAACATCTCAAATAAAAAATCTATTTCTAAGTTTTTTTTTTTTTAAAAAACTAAAATGAGGGCAATCTAATTACCTACTTGTACAACGTTGACATCTCAAAAAAATAAATCTATTTCTAATTAAGTTCCATTAATTAGTCGAAGAATTTGAAATCAATCTACTTCTATGAATCTTCATAATCCGTCCTTTCAATGTAGTTGCCGTTAATAAAAATTAAGTCCACGTATTAAAAATAGGGAATAATGCATACTATATCATTTTCAATGGAGTTCCATTAATTGGTTCAAATAGAGGAAATTAAGAGGATGCCACCTTAATTGACTTAAGAGAATATGGAGGTTGAGGGGAACGTAGTTAGTAGGTAATAATAGAGAAAAGTGCACGTTATCATTTACTTTTTCAAGTCCGAGTACTAAATTTAATGCCTTCTTTCCACAACTCTTTCAATCAACAAACATACCCTTAAAGGCCAATAATTTTAATGCCTTGGCCTTTTGGGATTTTAAAAGATTTGTGTATGGAAATATACAGGGGGTTGGGCAATCAAGAGAAGATTACTTATCTTTTTAGTCTTTGGACAATAATTTAGTTTTTGTAAATAAATAAGTTAGTTGGACAATCAGTATTTTATTCTAAGAAGTTTTTTATATCGAATAAAGTGGTTACGAGAATGAAAGATATCAATATGTAGTTAAAAGAGAAATTTAAGAAGTTTTTTATATTGAATAAAATGGTTACGAGAGTGAAAGATATCAATATATAGTTGAAAGAGAAATCTAAGAAGTTTTTTATATTGAATAAAGTGGTTACAAGAGTGAAAGATATCAATATGTAGTTGAAAGAGAAATCTAGAAGTTTTTATATTGAATAAAGTGGTTACGAGAGAGAAAGATATCAATATTTAGTTGAAAGAGAAATCTAGACTATTGAGAATTAGAACTTGTCATTATAGGACTGAAAGAGAGAAAAATGTTTTAAAGGGTAATTTTACTTGAAGTTGACATGTTTTTTTAAGTTAATGAGGAATTCCAAAAATAAGTGTTTCTTGTTTAAGTTAGCTTTCTTCATCTACTAAAAATAAGGTGGATTTTGGAAAAAGATGGAAGGATTTATAACGCCACAAGTTAATATCATTATAATAAAATTAAATAATGTACAAAAACAATTGACTTTAGTATTAATATATTACTAGTATATTATTTAGACTATTATTTGATATGGATCTTTCAAAACTATAATAGTATACTTGCATTTATTTTTATTTATTTTCTTCTAACAAGTATTTTTATATTGAATGAAGTGGTTACAAGAATGAAAGCTATCAATATGTGATCGAAAGAGAAATCTAGACTACAAAGAATTCTAATTGGATTATTATAGGACTGAAAAAGAGATACTTGTTTTAGAGGGTAAATTTGATTTGAAGTTTGCATTATTTTTTAAGTTAATGGAGTGTTCAAAAAGTAAATTGTTTCTTTTTAAAGTTAGCTTTCTTCATCTATTAAATATAAGAAGGATTTTGGAAAAAGATGGAAGGTTTTATAAAAGCCACAAGTTAATATCATTATAATAAAATTAAATAAAGTACAAAACCAACTAACTATATATATTAATTACAAGTATATTGTTTAGACTAAAGTACAAAACCAACTAACTATATATATTAATTACAAGTATATTGTTTAGACTATTAGTTGATATGGATCTTCCAAAACTATAATAGTATACTTGTATATATTTTTATTTACTTTTATAAATAATTTTTTATGTGTAGTCATGTTTATTTTATTATCAATTTTAATAACTTTATTGTAAAATCTAAATTCATAATATTTATATTTTTAAAGATATGATTCTTAATTTTAATATATAATAATTTCATTTAAAAATATTTGATATAAATAAATAATATTATTGTTAGAGAGCATATTTTTGCTATGATTTCCTTGTTAATCTCCATTAATCTTTTTTAGATGTCATTATGAAAGTTTTAAAAATAAATCTATTTTGATGCATGCAGCAAGAAATTTGCAAATGGATTTGTTGTGACTAAAAATTTATGTAGACATTAAAATTCCTCTTTTAAGAATTTTGAGCTCTATCATAGAATAAATACATATACTTTTTAGTTCACTTACAAATAAATGATTGTGTTGGAAGACTTAACTAAAAAGGGTTTCCTACATGTGAGAAAAAAACTAAATGTCTCTTAATCACTAGAAAAACATTGTGATGTAGCTCATAAAAATAAAAATATTTTATGATTCTAGACGTAGGACATGAGAGGAGAGTACAAGGAGTAAAAAAAATTTTTTTTATAAAATTTATGTTTATATTAATATTTGTATTGTTAAAAGGTCTATTGGATATGTTGACATGAAATATAGACATATATTAATCAAAATATTTTGTTTTTTTAATAAAATTGAAAATTGTAAGAAATAAAGTATTTATAAGGGGCTTCATAGAGTAGCAATAAAAGAATGGTTATTTATCTTGTAAGAAGTACAATGGATCTAATAATAAGAAGTATGGACATATATCAGTTAAAAGTGTTTTTTGTATTAAGAAGGAGTTTTACTATTATATAAGATAATTTTAACAATTAAGTAATATTTGCCAATATTCATTAGACAAAATTTTTAATATTTTTTGAACTTAAAAACCCACCAAAAAAGGCTCATCGACTAATTATTGAGTGGCTCTAAATTAACCATCCCAAATCTTTAAGTTTACAATGAGACAACAAATAAAAATAAAAAAATAAAATTTAATATTTGTATGATACTATGATTAGATGTTACATTACCAAAAATGAATATACTACATTATATTACACATGATTTCCAAGTTGATATATGGACATTAAAAGGCCCAAACATATAAGTGTTGTTGACTATCTATATGGAAAATGCTTTAGACTTTGGAATGACTTAATCTCATGATATAATAATTTAAAAACTAGCTAACTTGTGGATGTTTTGGAGAGGGCATGCCCCACAAAATGTGATGCATAAGCTTCTCAAAGTGTTCAATTCACAAGAACTTGTGAACATGAAATTACACAAATAAAACAAGTAATTGAACAATCTAGACCATATTCTGAATGAAATTCTTACAAATGTTAACTAGGAAACCATTAAAACATGAAATAAAAATTACACAAATAAAACAAGCAGTTGAACAATCTAGACCATATTCCCAATGAAATTCTTACAAATATTAACTAGGAAACCATTAAAATGTGAAATAACAAGCAATTATGAATTGAAATCCTAATCAACATAAGCAAACCTCATCCCATTGGGGGATTAGTGTTGATTTGATGTGAAATGTTCAACCCTTTCCTAATCCCATTGTTGAAGCAAAGCTTTGATGACCTTCAGTGGTGAAATTGATGGGAATGGACAAATGCTCTTAAATGGTGAATGTGAAATTGGCTATATTCTGATTACTCAAATGCTTTATGGATGATTTACTCATAGAAATGAGGACTATTTATAGGTTTTTTTGGTTGGATCAATCGCTAGGATTGAATTAGCTAATAAAGGGATAAAATTCAAAGATGAGAGATGGCATGGATGAAAGATCAAATCCTGGATGAAATTGAAGAATGACATGGATCATTGAATTTAATCAATGGCTCAAATTGTTTGAGACAATTGCAATCCCATGATTTTATGGAGATGGAGAAGATATTTCTAGATTTGGAAGGAAATGTTTAAATTCAAATTGGGGAAATATTGCATGAGAATATTCTTTCAATGATTGGAGGAATTAGAAGATATTAGTCAATTAAATAATTAAGAAATTATTTAATTGTGCAAGGGGAGGGAATTTAATATTTAATTACAAAATAAAGATCATTTAATTAAGAAGTGGGATTTGTGACATTTAATTAAACAATTAGGATTATTTAATCAAATGAGAGGAATTAGGGAATTTAATTAAATAATTTGCATTATTTAATCAAATAAGATGAAAATTAGCATGAAAGAGGTGAATTAATCAAATAATATTAATTAGTCAATTAATAGAATAAAATGATGAATTCAATTAAACAATTGAAATTATTTAATTAAATAGGCAAAAATAATCGAACTAGGATATAGAAATGGTGCTAGTAAATCAAAATAAAATGTGTGATATTGATCAAGACAATTTTAAGTGTCTACAAAAATATCAATATTTTGCATTAATTTTTTAATAAATTGCTACACAATACAACTCTTTTGATATGTTTAAACATGTTTTATGTAGTGATAATATTATAATATTGTGAGTAAGAATAGGATAACAGGAAGTATTTGATATTTGTTCATTTTATAGCTTATAATGTGTTTATTTTTTAAAGTGTTGTGGAGTGATTAGGTCATGGTATTGTAATTTGTATGACAATTAGTTTATTTGATTAATTTATGTATTAGTGGTTTGGTGAAATATATTTTTAGGATTTTGATTTTTTAATTTGATTATTACATATTGAAATTAAAGTCTATGATAATTATCAAATCATCTAAATGTATATTAGATAATATTTACAATTACCATCAAATATTATATACTCACTTGAAAAATAAATAAATATACATTTCATAAATATTAAAAATATATATGATTGGTATTATTAAATATATAATAATAGTTTGTTTAACATAGTTATTAACATTATATTTTTCACCTTAGATATCTGAATAAGAAGTCTAAGAGACACTTAAACTTATCAATATTGAATTCTAACTTAGATGATGAATAAGTAGTCTAGATTATCAACATAAGAAGTTTAAGAGTCACTTAAATATTAACATTATATTACAACATAGATATCCACATTAGAAGTCCACAAATAGAAGACAACTTGGGTCTCCTCAATGAGAACCCCTTGGGTCTAATCATTTTTTGCTAACAAACCTAGGTTAGACACCTAAGGGACACAAAAAATAGCATCAAAGAACATGATTCTTGTAACCATAGATTCATCAGTTCCTCTCATAAAAATGATTATCTATTTTCTTCTTTATTGAATGAACTAAGTATCTACAACTAAGTTGACTCAAGAGATTTCAAGACTAAGAGAATCCTATGTGCAAGTTGTTGAAGATTTTAAAATTATGTGATTGTTTATCTTCCCCTAACATTGTTCCTTTTTATTTTTTAACCTTTTTCCACTCATTTACATAGGACTAGACATCTTGTAGCTCATCCTCTAGACCTAAAGCTAGAGTGACAAATAATCTCCTCCATAGATTTTTAGGCTTTGAAGGAGGAGAAGAAATAAATTGAGAAACAAACTAAATTTTATCACACACAACTCAATTGGAATTTTCTTGGGCTCCTAGTAGAGTAGTCCCAACTTTAGCCCCTTTCCTAAAGAGGACCCTAAAACTTCCTAACAATATAAATTTTACTTAGCCTTCTCAAAAGCTTTAATGAATTTCTCTTAAAAATAGTAATATTCTCATGCATATACCCTTTCCACCAATTTGACTAAGAAGAGGCCCTATATTTGATAAAAGGATTTTTTATTATAAAAAAATTATTGATAGCCTTGTTACTTTAGGATGACACTTGTTGATCCAAGTCTAGGAGATGGGTGGAAGTGGATGAGTTGGATGAGATGGTAAGGATATGTGAATCATAGAAGAGGTTAGTGATGCATTCAATAGATTATGTGTAACTATCCTTACCAACACTCTTAATGTCAAAGGATGCTTGCACTTCTTTAGCAGGTTGGATTGAAAGGATAATGATGGACTGAAAGCATAATGTTGTATGGAAAAGAGGATAATGATAGATTGAAAGGATAATGATAGAATAAAAAGGGGATAATGATGGATTGAAAGGATAATGATGGATAGAAAGGGGATAAGGATGGTTTTAAAGGATAATTATGGACATAACTTGGCCACACTAAGGAGAACCAAGAGGTGTGAAATGATACAAGACCAATGTTGTTGCAAGTAAATCTGGATCCTTGATTGATAGGGATGATTTTGCTTACATTAGGCTTTGATAATTGCCTAAGAAAGGATTTGATAAAGGATGATTTTATTGAATTAGGCTTGGATAATCACCTAAGCAAGGCTTGGATGGGGGTTTTGATAGCTAACTTTGGGGATCCAAGTTCCCAAGTTAGGACAACCAAAATGATAAGGCTAACTCAATATACTACTTGAGATAAGAAAGTTCTCAAACAATACACAAAATAGTGGATAAAAATGTTAAGATCTAAATTAGACTTTTACCAAGATTTATTTTGATAAGGATGTGATATAGATTAGGATTATATAGGACAAATATGATAAGGACTATTTTGGATGATAGGATTGTTCAATTATTAAAGATAATAAATAAGAAGGATAAGATATATGAATGATAATAGGTGATGGATAGGATAGGATAGGATAGGATGTGATAGTGATTGGATTGAAAGATGAAGGATCACTAATGAAAGAAACAATGACAGAAGATGATGATGGAATGATGATGATGATGATGATGATAGGTTGTTGATTGGTTTAAGGTATAGGAATGATGATAATGATGACTAGGATATGCTAATGGATGAAAGTGATGAGATGATGGAAAAATGATGGTTTTTGGATGGATAAGATGGAAATGATTGATGTTTCAGGTAATTGATGGTTGAGGATGGGTTCCCTAGTCAATTCTATGTCTGCAAAGGTCAATAAATTATAATTTGAGGCTCTAAAGTGGTCAAATGATGATGAAATGACATATGCACAACTTTATGGAATATAAGATCCTTTCTATGAATTAGAGGCATAATTTCATAAAAAATTATGTAGAGGCACCTTAGGATGTAGTACAGGCATAGAGGGATGAAACAAAAGTGTTGTTTGATAGTCTAAGATGTTTTTTGATGATTTTTGGCAAGAGACAATCAAACAAGAAGACACATTAGCTGAATTGACTCTCAAGGTGATAAGGATAAATGGATTCATTGGTTTTGTACATGATAACACACCAAGAATGATAACATAATCCTATATTTAGTCAAGTAGGTGTGTATACTTAATGTGGGCCCACCAGCCAAAGGCTAATATCTCAAGATTGGTGTGAGACACCTCTCTTTCAAGAGTCAATAATTAGAGATCCAATGGAACAAGGGTTCACCTTTTCTCTTTCCTTAGAGATCCTAAGATCTTTCCCAAAGTGTCTCTACCTCTACTCATGGAGATACATGGTGAGTAACTTTGAGCATAATATTGTACCCTAGACCACACTAAGCAATGGTCAAAAGGTCTTAAAGGCTTCTAAATACACAGTGTTTAGTAGATCTATGGACAATGAGATCATTTGATAGTGCTCAAGATTAAGAGGTTCTATTCTCTCATCACCAAACAAGTCTCGACAGATTGAGGTCTTATGGCTTGGCTCAAACGATGCTAGCCACACTTTGAGGTACAACTTTTTCTCTCCCTCATTTGTATACCCTGCCAAAAATGTGGTTTAGGTCATCCTTGAAGTGATCAAATACCCAAGCATGCCTCCTAATGGGAAAAATTATACTTGAGGTATTTTTGATCACCCAAGATTGCATAAAACACAAGGGGAGAGAATGCACACAAACTAGTAAGCTTTGGTATAACAAATAAAACATAAAAGAAATGAAGATATGTAAGATTTCTAATCTCTAGGATCAAACTAAATGTAAGGAGAGAGCATACGTCTACACACCCTTCCAAACATGAAAAATAATGTTCATTGACCCACTAAACTACTTTAAATGCTTATATTAGCGAGAAAAAAAGTCTTGGAACAACGTAATCTACATCGAACCATTAGTAATTTTGATGATAATGATCTTTGACATGCATTATACAATTGCACCACTAGTTAGTTGATAAAAAATGAAGGTTAGATGAGAAATATAGCTTAAAAACCCTAGAAAATGTAAACTAGAATAGAAGCTTAACTTTACTAGACAAAGGCATCACTTTATGCAATTTAGGTGTAGCTTGGCGATGTAGAGGCACAAATCTATGAAACAAAGGCTCAGTTTCACTGGTAGGACCTCAAAATGTGCTTCGAATCCAAAAAAATAAGTTTTTCACCAATCTGGTTGGGATATATGCAAGATGAGATTAGGGAACACTAGAAAAAATAGAGATCTTGCCAAAATATGTTAGATTATAAGCTCAAAGGATCTCAAGATGATGCAAATCCTAGATCTCTTAGAAAACTTTCAAGAAATCCTAGTTTGATAAAACTTTAGAAACCTTAATTTTTACATTCAAAGAGTGAAACAACTTGCAAAAATAGTGTTAAAATGATGATATCCCAAAAACAAGGCATCAAAGCTCAATCAAACCCTAGGTCAACCTCAAAATGATCGAATCCAATGCACAAAACAAAAGTACAATTTTGAGTAATGAAAACATATCTTCACGGAATATAGGTGCCTTTGTGTGAAACAAAGGCACAAATTTGTGCTATAGACACAAACTTATATGAAATAGAGGTGCCACTTCATAGTCAGAGACCTAAAAATTCTTTTTGCATCACAAAAGCTCATAAAAATTTCACCAAAAAAGGTTAAAAAGAGATGTGGGTCCCATTAGGCATGCCAAAATGAAGATGAGGAAAATATTGAAAGAACATAAAAATGAAGATAAATCAATAAAAAGTACAATGCCTTCACCTATAATCTTTGCTCACTCCCTGATGAGCAGAAATGGAGTGCACCCTTATTCAATTTGATTTTCTCTTTGATGTTGATAGTATGTGGATTGCTCAATGCTCTAGCGTAACCTTGATATGATTGCAAGATGATAGATCAAAATGACAATGTATGTAGGTATGATAGCTTTAAGTTTTCCTGGTTGATGAAGGATGAAAGTCTCTAGATATACAGTCTTGAAGAGGCAATACCAATGGTTAGGAATGGTTAATGATGGATGGCTAAGATTGGATGAGGATTAGGATTTAGATCAAGATATAGTCATGTGACAAGTGACACATGAAAGATAAGATATAGATTTAGGATTGGGATAATGAAAAAAATCCTTATGGGAATGGCTAGGATTAAGAGGTTTAGATGAGATGAGTGGATAAGATGAAAAGTTAGTTTGAATTTTAGCTAGGTGTCTAGGTTTAATGAATTTGGATACGAAGTTAGTTAGACATGTGAAAGGGACACTTGTCACATGATGACAAATTTAGATTATACAAGATGAAGGGCTAGGATTAGATGCACAAGGATAAATGATAAAGGATAAATGGGAATTTATTTAATTAATGAGGTCATGTGAAGGGCAAAAATAATGAAATAAATGATAAATATTTATTTAATTCAAGTATCAGGATAAAGATGAGAAAAATTAAATAAATAATAAATATTTATTAAATTCAAGGGCTAAGGATAGACAAAAATAAGGTGTAGTTGGGTAAGGTTAGATTTTAGGTGTTTACACTTAAAATGTCTGGTCCTTCAACTCAACAAAACTTTATTCTTGGTGGACTCATTTAGAGTCATTCAACTTCACTAATAGAACAAAGATCCATTAACAACTATAAGAAATTTGATAAAATGTATCATTTTTTTAAATATATTTTATTTCATTTTAATGATGGATTATGTAGACATTGATGATAAAAATAATTATATTTTTCATTTTGAAAGAATTGAATATAATACTTGAAATATTTTACCAATAATAATTTATTACACCACCACACTTACATATATTTAAATATTTGACTTAAATTTTATTATTTTTAAAATCTCATCAAAACTTATAATATATATAAAAATTCTATAAAACATTGACCCTGTTTTGGTTTCCTCCCCATTAAAAAATAAATAAAAATCAAATATAAGCATTGCAAAGTTTGAAGTGAATAATGATAATCCTTAAGGAAAGACAAGAAACTAGTAGACCAAGATTGCCCCCACGTTAATTTAACGTGTGAAAGAGAAATTTTGTTTGTTTGTTGTCTCTTTTATTTTCTAGGGATTTTTTTTTAAATAATAATAAATATATATATTATTAATTTAAATAGAATATATAAATAATAAAATTTAGATTGGAATCCAAGACAATCATGGAGCAATTTTTATAAAGTTTTGCACATTAAATTTTAAAGATTTTTCTTTCCATTTAAAATAAATAAAGATAAGTAATGTTAAAGTTATGTAAATAATGATAAATTGAGAGGAATAGAAAGGAACAAATACAATAATTTAGAATTCAAATAAATAATTTTTTAATTGTTTGTCTCTTTTATGTTGTAATCTTATAATTTTTTTAATAATAAAAAAATATATTTTTAATAATAAAAAAATAAAAAAAAATAAAATATATATATATATATATATATATTTGTATTGAACAAAGTTAGAGAAATACAATAAGAAAAAGAATGCAGTTCTAAAAATAGACTGCCAAATAAATGAACGAGGAAGGACTAAAAGTAGCAAGCGTACAACTCACAAATACATATAACTATGCCAATCAGAAGTAACAACAACGGCTGGAGCACTCCAATACATATAACCCAAAATACAATGCATGAAGGACACAATTACATATTAAACTTGAAGAACATTTGCATCTATTTGACACGAAATCCCCTTCATGGTGTTGAAGAAATTGATATCTTATCAAGTCTAGACGCTATTGTAATCTGCATCACCTTTACGTCCCTTCCTTAACTAGTAACTTGTGTTTTTAAATATCTAAAATAAAAAATAATATTTAGATTTGAAGACAAGACAAATGCAATTCAAGAATCTTAGAAGTTATATTTTTAATAATAAAAAAATAAAAAATAATATTTAGATTTGAAGACAAAGACAAATGCAATTCAATTGAAAATAACAATGCTAAAATACAAGTTAATTACTTCCAATTGTTTTTTTTAAATTATAATTATAATTATTTTATAACGAGAAGTGAAGGATGACAAATGTAGTGCGCATGCACAAAATCACAAATTCCACAAGTATTTCTTTTCCACATTTACCAAATGCCACGTCACTTGTCGTTTTTCACAGAGGCCAAGGCGTCAATACTTTAGTTGACTATCAGTACAAAATGAAAAGACTTCCCCAACTATGTGGGCCTGGATTGTCGATTATATAATTTCTCAGGTCTTTGCACTGGGAAGGAGGTGCAAACCAGCTAATTTTCTTTCCCAATATTCATATTCCAGCGACCATATCGGGGGAAGCAGGTTTTTCTCTGGGATGTCCTATTTGTTAGGCTTATTAATAAGTTGTTTAAGCTTAGACTGCTGTTGAGAGCCTTTGTGATGTTCCTCATTACGGTTTGAATACTAGATTAGTTTTGTTTTCTGATGAACAGTAGACTTTTTGCATTAGATATTTTTTATTTATTGGAAATATAGACTTTACTCGTCTGAAAACTCTAATCAAGCTTACACGATTTCACCTATTTTTTTCAGGTTTCATATTTTCTTTGGTTTGACTTGTGAATGCTGGTGAGTATTAGGTTCTTCTGTTAGGAACGCTGTTTCTACACTTGGAAGTTTTGATGTAACATATATTAGTAAATATTAGGCTTCTGTTTGTCTGAAAACCTAAAAAATTCTGTTCTGAAACTTCAGTGCATTTTCAAGGCAACGCCTTTTAACTTTTCGTTGAATATTTAGACTTTTGAGGTTTTAAAATTGGCAAGGTTTTGTAGGCCATTGTCGGTTTTTAAGCAGGTTTTCTCCTCTTGATAGTCTTGTTATTAAGTTTATCAAGCTCAGGCTTCAGTTTTGAGCCTCTCTGTTACAAATTTTTCTTCCTTATAACTTGGGCCAACTCAAGCGGTTCTTTTCTGCTGAGTACCGTGCCTTTGCTTTTTGAAAACTTGAATTTAATGTGTACTGTCAACTACTAGGCCTTTGGCTTGTATGAAAAGCGTAAAGATTATCTGTTTGGAAAACTAAAATGCATTTTAAAGGCACTGTAGCTTTCATTTAATACGAGGCTTTCAGGGTGCAAAAAATTGCATATGATTTTCATCTTGGCATTTCCAGCACGTTTGAAAGGTAAGGACTCATGTTTGACATATTTCACTATACATTGAAGTCTTGAATTACGACTTCTTGATTTTGTTCTGTAATGCGCGCTGTGTATTTGAAATCATGGGAAGATTTATAAATGAACATTGAAATTTAAAAAATTATAAACAATACATGCACAATATATATTAATATTGGGGCACTACGTATATAAGGCCTGAAGTTTGGGAATAAAAAACAGCCGATACAAGATTTAAAAGCTCTTATAGCCCAATAAGGTTCCCGGAGGATTAGCTCGATTCCATAGATAATTGGAAATGTCTAAACTAATTGGAACAGACAATTAGAAATGTCTAAATTAATTAGGAGCTTCTAATTAGATTGAACATTTCTAGTTATCTGTACAATGTAATAGAGATAAGTGTCCAAACTAATTAGGAGCTCTTAATTAGTTTGGAACTTTTTTTGGGCTATAAAGGCTTTTATATTTTGAATCAGTTTTTTTTTTCTAGACCCCTGGCCTTATATAAAATCCCTGGAAATTGATTCAATAAAAGCTCATATAATCCCAATAAGGAGGAATAGCTCTATTCCATGATACAGATAACTAGAAATGTCCAAACTAATCGTTACTCCTACATTTTATTATCTGTATCAGTACTACTTTACCCATTCTGAAAACAATAAATGAATAATTTTGAAGTTACTTTTAGCAAAAATGTTGACTTCAGAAAATTCCTTAATTATTTGTTTTTTCTAGTTACAAGAAAATTGCAAATGCAATGAAGCAAGGCCATTCTTTACGAGGCACAAGCTACTAACACAAAGTACGGGTATTTCCCTTTTCAATCAATTTATAAAGCTTCTGTACACAGAAATATCCCAGCCTTTCATATTGTTTTCTCTTCTTATAAGTATCTATTGTCACTTTGGGCTTTGATAAGAAAATTCTCTGCTACAGAATATGCTGTAAACTTTCATGCAAAAATCAGCAAAGTACGCGACGATTAGTATTTTTATTACATATTTTTAACTCTTTTTCAACTTTTTTCTAGCCCATGAACAAAATGAAAGAGTCCATGTTAATTATCTGACATATTTAAGAAACTCTTCAACTGGACGTATCTTTATTTTTTAGAGATGTTTCTGGCAGACAAATGGAACGCTACAGGACATCAGTTGAAAGTCTCCCGATGTCTGGAGATGTTCACATACGTGAATGAGACGGAGATGTCTAGGGGTCAGGGTACGAGTTTCCGGACAATTATGATTGTTTGCTTAACCAGAGGGGAATTGATAATGTATTATTTTGGAATGTCTGTAAACTTAAGTTTAAATTCCTGCTTGAAATCTGGATGAACATATATACTTCTTGTATGAGGTCTGTAATGCTCTGTATGAGTGCTTCTGTGCAAAATAGTTTTGGCTGGAGACAACACTACTTTAGAACTAAATATATTGAGGTTATGTTGTTTTCAAGCACACACATTGGTTTACTCATTTGTTGCTGTGTTTTAGAATCTGAAGCTTTTGATAGCTTTGATTTCACCAAAATACTTATTTTTAACTATTGAATTACAGGCTGTGATTTGGAGGAGCATTTAGGCAATTCATAGGGTCAAACAGCTGATAAATAGGATCAGCCTGTCTGTAGTAGTTCAGCAAGTGAATTTGCTGAGAAACATACCGTATAGTCGAACTTTATTTATCAAAATATTAGCCTAAGGAAGAACATAGCGCCAAGTTTTTGCACTGTGTGCTGGACAAAGTGCAAATGGTGACAACAGTTGCACCTCTCTGCAGTTGGCTTATTGCTGCATGCGTTTCTAGGACTGTATTTGAAGTTTCTGGGAATGAGCCAAAGGCCATGTCTTCTCCTCTGGGAAGGAGAGCTAAAAGGCGAATTGGTCGGTCTAGACAGATGTCATCAAATTATTTGTCGACTCTATTTTGTAAGGATCATGCAGTAGCAGGAGGAAGTTTGGTTGCCCTCTGTGGCTCGAGCCTTCAAGGTTTGGGTTCTTACTTTTCCTTTGAAGCATGTCCAGAGTATAATAACTTAAAGAGATCCCAGTTTTTTCCAGAAAGCTTCTTTGGATCCAAACCTATAAAGATTGGTTGGAGACGGCGGAAATTAAGAGCTACAGGTGTGCAATTTAATATTTCCAACAGATGCATACCCAACTTTAGATTGCTACAAGAACAACTGAGTATTTTATTGCAAGAAGCTGTATATGTTTACTGCATTATAGATGTACACAGTTGATTAGCAATACATATAATTTTTTCCTTATGTTTGCTTATTTTAGAGAGGAATCCATGATCTTTTCTTGCACAAGCTCTCAGAATTGAGGCACCATTTTTCATCTGGGCAATTTGTTTTCTAATGCAGTCTATTCAATTTGCAGGCAGAGCAATGGCTGTTGCTGTGCAACCTGTGAAAGATGCACCAGAGAAGAAGAAAATTACCACTAAACAAAGAAGAGTAGTTGTGACTGGAATGGGTGTGGTCACTTCCCTTGGTCACGATTCAGATACTTTCTACAATAATCTTCTTCAGGGAAAGAGTGGTATCAGTGAAATTGAGAGCTTTGACTGCAAGGATTTTCCAACTGTAAATGTTTTATATTTTGCTTTTTCTAGGATGCTTCTTGTAGTCTAAATTATGCAACTGAAATGTGCAAGATGGCAATTTCTGGGGAGGCTATAGTAAACTCATATGACACATTCTCAGAAAATTAGCTATCTATTGATTCATCAAATTTGCATTCTAGTTTGGTGCCCAGGTATCAAATGATCAGAACTTCACGATGCATGAATTAAAAATGAACATCACTTCTTGCCAGAAATTCTAGAACAGAGTTAATAAATCTAGAGTTTATACTTGACATGGAAGTGGTTTAATGAATGCATTTAAAGTGTTTTTGACAATTGAGAATTTAAGATTAATGAGAAAAGATGGAATTATTGTCTGATTTGCTGGCTGTGTTGTGCAGAGAATAGCAGGTGAAATAAAGTCGTTTTCAACAGATGGTTGGGTTGCACCAAAATTTTCAAAACGAATGGATAAATTTATGCTTTACATGCTTACTGCTGGAAAGAAAGCACTGGCAGACGGAGGAATGGATGAGGAAGTACTCAAATATTTGGACAAATCAAAATGTGGAGTTTTGATTGGTTCTGCAATGGGTGGAATGAAGGTAATGCCAAATTTCTGATAATATCTGCTTGAAGCCAACAAGAGTGTTCAACATTAATGGATATCCATTCACTTCTGTGAGGGTAGTTTTTTGGTAAATACTACCTATTCTCACATTAAGCTGAAAATGTTCCGTCAGATGTTCAATGATGCAGTAGAAGCACTAAGGATTTCTTACAGGAAAATGAACCCATTTTGTGTACCTTTCACAACAACAAATATGGGATCTGCAATGATGGCAATGGATCTGGTTAGTTAACTATGTAGCTACTAAATTTTTATCTAATGTTTAGAACCATGCAGAATAGATGCACATTTACTCTTGCATATTGAATGTGTCGATTGCAGGGATGGATGGGTCCAAATTATTCTATATCTACTGCTTGTGCAACAAGCAATTTCTGTCTCATAGGTGCTGCAAATCACATCATTCGAGGAGAAGCTGTAAGCCATTTACTCTTCTCTTCTTGCTCTTTGTTTTTGAAACGAGAGATACATGTTGTTGCAAAGGCACTGAATCTTCTAGTTTCTAAATTGTTGTGTTTTTAGGATGTTATGCTCTCTGGCGGTTCTGATGCTGCAATTATTCCAATTGGTAAGTATAACTGCTAATTGTTTTTGGGTGGGCCTATGCCTTTTATTCCTTGATAGTTTACATCTTCGGACATGCTTGTAATCTTGCCTTTTTGGTGGCAGAATATTATTTTAGAGGAAAGGTGTTCTAGTTTTGTTTTCTGCTTGCTAACAATTCAACATTTTTATTATTATTTTTTAGATAATTTAGCTGTGGGTTCTATAGGGGTCCACTCCCAATTAAAATGCTATTATAAGTTGATATACAAAGTTTCCTCACTATAATTCTGTACATAAAAGATTTTATCAAAACCATAAAGCTTAATGCCAATAGAACAGAAAAAACTACTTATCTACAAGCATAACTCCAGGTTCTATAAAATCCTTGTATTAAGCTCAGAACCCCATTAATGAATGGTGCTGTAAACAAGCTGGAAATTTCAAGATTCTTATCTCTTAAAACCACCCATAAATTTTATCTAGACAGAAAGTTTCAACATTGGATAAATGGTTGTCTGTAGAAGATAAGCCAGCTGAAAACCCCTCCATTTTGACCTGCACTTCATCAACATCTTGCTTTATTCCTTCCATCTCCTTGTCCATGCTTTCATCTATGAACAACAGTTTGTTAACCTCCACCAAGGAATGCAAAATCCACTTTCGCTTGGCCTCATCTTCCACCTTCAACTCAGCTTCTCTACAAATTCTACATAGCCACAAAAATCCTCATTTGTTCTCATATGCTTAGAGCCTACAAAAGCCATCCTCTCCCAAAACCAATATGACAAAGGTCCGGACTTCTACACCAACTATATTAAAAACTCTGCTCAGCCTTTCATTGGACGCTTCTTTTCTCAATGCTCATATCCTTGTAATCCTTAATTTCTTCTCCATCCTTGCACAATACAACAGACCTTTTGAATGCCTTCTTTGATCTTCCTATGCATTTGCATAAATCTCCCATGCTTTGTCATAATCATTGTACTAGGCTGTCTCTAACTATTATTACTATTCAAGGCACTTAAAATTTAAAAATAAAGCATTAAACATCAGGCAACCTGAAAGTTGGAGAAGGGGGAGATATCATATGCCTATATTCATAGAGAAGAGATTCCTATAGCTGCCACTCCACAGTATCTGGACTAAACTTTGCTGAGAAGAGGGGTTGATCTATCCCTGAATTTGCTAACATATCAGCAAACTTATTGCTTTCCTGAAAGCAATGTTTAGACAAAATAAACTGAAAATCATTCCTTAGCATCTAAATGAAATACAAGAACAAAATCCATGCTCAAGTGTTCCCATGGCCTTTCAAGTACTGACAAAGGTGATACAACTGTGCCTTCTGCCTTTTGCATTTTGCCCATCAGAAAATTCTACACCTTTGTACAATTTTTTGCACATCCATAGACATGTGTAGCAAAAAATATCCTTCACTTAGCCGTGCCATTGTTTTATCAATGTCAAAATGACTAGCCAAGCTGCCACTATGCTTATCCTTGATTAGATTCTTGTGCATTGATCCATTGTGGATGCATAATTGTGCCTAATTGAACAATATTCTTTATTCCAGCAAATAATCCAACCAAAGCATTCTATTTGTGTGCATAAGTTTGGTGCATGCCTTCCATGCTTCTTTGAAATCTTCATCCTCTACGTACAACTCCTCCATGCAATCAAAATCCATGACATCCATGGGCATCTTTGTCAACAAGATATGTCTTTGATTTAGCTTACCTTGACTATGTATGAATTGCAACACATGATGTTTTGAATTAAAATCTTTTGGCAACAGGTAGTGCTTCCACTTCTCGAATGCTTGTACAGTAGCATAGAGCTCTTGATAATAAACTAAATGCTTTTTCTGCATGCCACTCATTTTCTTGCTAAAGTATGTGATAAGCTTGCCTTATTGACTCATCATGGCTCCAATGGGTGCAGCACTCGCATCACAATCTAGCTAAAATGTTTAGTTGAAATTAGGCAGTGCCAACATAGGCTACACTGTTCAATTCTTGGAACCCATGTTCAACTTCCATAGTTCAAACAAACTCCTTCTTGTCACCCCTCATTGCCTTTGTGATAGATGTGCAAATTCCACTAAAGCTCCTTGTGAACTTCTGATAGAAGCTCACCAGTCCATGAAAACCTTGCACTTCAAAAGAATTCTTTGGTGATGTCCATTCAAGGATAGCTTTCACCTTTTTAGGATCTATCTTTAGTCCTTGAGATATAACAAATTCCAAGTGCGTCAACTTTGTCTTCTTGAAGTTGCATTTCTTTAGATTTACAAGCAACTTCTCTCACAAATGTTGCAACACCTGTCTCAAATGCATGAGATGTTCTTTGATTGCCTTGCTAAAAGTTAGGATATCATCTAAATACACAATGACAAACTGACCAAGAAAAGGCTTCAGCACTTTGTACATCAAGTGCATGAAAGTGTCATGCCCCCCACCATGATCAATTACAACACTAAAGTATTAAAGAAACCAAGCATTAAAATGCAATAAATAACAATATGTATATTAAAATATAAATATTAACAATTTAAATATTATTATAACTAGAATCATTATAATATATAAATTATATATGTAAATCTAATATAAAAATAAATACATTTTAATAAACATATAATATATATTAATATAGAATATGATAATACATATATGGAAAGGAAATAAAGTGCATCGATTAAATAAACAGCAATCAAAGGTAGCGGCACAAAAGACAGGAACCTTAAGGCAGCGATCCCTATCATGTTGAAAAGGCAGCGAACTAAATGAATTAGATAAAAGGTAGTAAGTTTAAAGGGGAAGCGATTGGTGATAGCCATTTCATATTAAAGATGGTAATAGTAATAACTAAGACAGCGATTCATCTTTAGAGCAGATTCATAAATTTAATGTGGTAAAGCAACACTTAGTATTAAAAGAATATTAAATTAACATTGATCAGCGATTAAAAGAATGGTTGTAACTCTTCAGAAAAAGGCATTAACAATGAAGAGGTGTGACTCCCAAAGAATAGAAGATATTTAAGGGAGGTCAATCCATTTGTTGAAGATATAGAGGGAGAAAGGAATATTTCTGGACATAAACAGCAGATATATTAGTAGACTATAATCATGAAGAGAGGAATATTTTGCATTCAGATATCAGAAAGAGAAATATGTATGAGAGGTACCAGCAGGAAAGATATGAGAACCAAGAGTTATATACAGATTGGAAAGAGGAAAAAAAGGAACAAGAATAACATGTAAGTATATATATATATATATATTATATTCAATTATGCAATAATGATGCTTGCAGCAATTATTGAGTCTTATAAGTAAATATCACTCTTTAATATGAATATCGACTGGAGAAAAGATTAACTCAGTATGGGGGACCAAGTAGTCTCGAGATGGGGACCAAGTAGTCCGAAGGAGGCTAAGGGGGTACCAAGGGTACTGCGCTTTGGGCTTAGGAGAGATGGGCTTCTAGGGCACCCTTTATAATCTCACCCCTCCATCACGGTGAATCAGCACAAGAGGTCAAATCATAGAGAGAGGGAAATGGTTGGCAAGATGAGGGATAACGGAAAGGGGGCACCTCACTAGGTAGACCACTCATATGGATGGCATGGGTCACATGAGGCCAAGAGGGATGGTATATCCACTCTTGGGCCTAGGGTAGAGGATCCGAGGCACCCCATCAAGTCACGTTCTCCCATGCTTTCCTATGGTTGAGCCCTCCAAGGATATTAAAATGCTTTGTGATTGAATTAATAATTCGGCCATGAGTTTACTAATATTTAATTGTGATAATCTGCCAATTAATATTATTGTGGGAATTGGTTATAATCTGCTAATCAGTGTGATTGTGGTAAATGGTTTCTAATCTCTGTGTAGGGCTTCAATTAGGTGAAAGGTATTCTCTAACCCATTTGTTTATTTAAATTAAGGAATTAGGGAAAATTTAGGGCATTCCCAATTAGGGGATATTACAAAAAGTGCTTGGTGCATTGGTCAAGCCAAAAGGGATAATCGACCACTAACACAATCCATCTTTCATTTTTAAAAACAATCTTCTATTCGTGCTTGATTCTAATATGACGGATCTACTTTTGAGGTCTATCTTAGTGAAGTATTGTGCTCTACTCAAGCAATTCATTAAGTTGTCCATGTGTGGTAATGGGAATCTATACTTAATGGTGATTTTGTTGATGGCTCTAGAATTGGTGCACATTCTCCACTCCCCCCATTCTTCAACATTAACATAGTAGACATTGCACACAGGCTCAAACTTTCTCTTATTAGCCCATTCACAAGCAATTCTTCAACTTGCTTTGTCACCTCTTCATTCTCTAGTGGCATCTTGTATGCCGCTTTGTTTGGAAAATTGGATGCATAAATTAGATCCATCCTATGACTTATGCTACACACAAGTGGTAAGTTGTCAAGGATATCCTTCTATTCACCTAGTATCACCTTCACTTTGCATGACATTGTCTCTTGTATGAACCCCTACTAGGATTTTTCCAAACTTGCAATTGTTTTTGCACATAAACATTTTGTCAAACAGTTGGTGGAACATTAGACTAATCAACAAATCTGAATTTTATGATTGAGAACAACTGCTGCTACCATTAGTGATCACAGATGTTTTTACAAACATTTGTCATGCATTGAACCAAACATTGACATTTTGTCAAACACTTGTGTACATTGAACAATTTCACAAATAATTATTTTTTGGACCTCCTAGAATAATGTTGAAGTGGTGGTACACAAAGCTGCTGATAAAAATGAGAAGCATAACACAATTAGAAATTATTTCTGACCTTTACATATGCTGTTGTAGATTTCAAAAAAATCAGATTTTTGATTTGGAACTCTAAAAGTACAAATAAAGTCTTCTATTTGCTGCTGACCATCTCCCAAATCAGTCTCTAATAGCTGCACACTTCTCCTTAAGTTGTACGGCAGGTTTTGAGAGTCCCTCTATCATCCAAACTCTTTCCCTAAAAGTGGCGCTGCCCCTTTTGTTCACTTTCAAAGGTCCCAAGGTGTTGAGTGGACAAATAAGAGTCCAATTTCATTCAAAATATACTCCTCAAAAAGCTGCGATTCCCTTTTCTAATTCCTCCAACACTTCTACTCCCTCACGTCTCCTCACATGAGGTGGTGGTTGACTTTTAATTTATTTATATCACTTGTTTCCAACCCTCTTCAAGGCTGCACGACATGTTTAATAGAGCCAAAGATATTAGGACAGCCTCATAAAAAGCAGCGATAACATTAGACTAGTCCACAACTCTCTCAATATGGTATAGCAATGTTGGAGCTAGCTATTTCAATATATATGGCCTGGTAATATTTAGAAAATGGGACACCCAACTCCTTTAAACAGCTCAAACAACTCACTTCACAAATTTATCTTTACATGTAAACTTCAAATATGGCCTCTAAACTTAACTTGGAGAACTTTTGCAACTCCACCAAATAACTTCAACACAAATTATTTACCTTCAAATATCTTTTCCGCACAACCTATGACTCTGAATGAGCCACACCAAATTAACCAGGGAGGATCTTTCACCACCGAGATTAATCTTCTCCGAGAGAGATTAAGTCCTCTAGAAGGCTGAGATGAACCAAGTTCAATCCCATAGAATGACAAGGGTTTCTCAAGAAGAAATCCTAATTTCTTTGCATAATGCAAATGAACTCACAAAACTCCTTTTATAACATTTTGGAAGCTTTTTGGAAAATATAATATAAATTCACCTTATAAATTAAATAAGCCTTATTACTCTATCTAATAAATTAAATACTTGAATTAATAATAGAGATGACAATGCATACCAAATACATGCGTAAAACATATCTTTATTTGCACATGAAGTTATTGCAGAAGAAGACTAGAGATGGTTAGCCAAGGATCAAAGTTGATCCAACTAGATCATACTACTCTCCTTGGTGATAAACAATATATTTAAATGGCTTGACGGTTGCTAAGAAGAACACAACCGTAAACCAACCAAGGCTTATAACTACTTGAAGCTGACAACCAATTAATACATAGCCGGATAATTGATATTATCGAAGCATAATAATAGACGTTGTACACTAACTACATCTGCCATGATGAATCTCATCCTTATTAATATTGACCTGTTGGGAGTGCCTAGGACCTATAACCTGGGCACCAAACTAGAAGTTTGAATTTTAAATTTTATTTTATTTATTAATTGTATATATTAATTTTAATTAGTGTTAATAAACACTTTTAGAGGGCCCAAAATGCTTGTGTCAAAGTCGGCCTAGGAGAGGGGACATGATAGACCATTCTATTCCAAACTCTAATTTTATCCTTCCCTTTCCTTTGTCTATCTATTTGGATTTGGATATGATACCACCACAATGATGCATGCCATTTCAATTTGGTACATGCAAATTGTATTTTCTTTGGGTCCTCTCTAGCTTCATACATAAAGTACTTATCCAATTCCACAGACTAATCTATCAAATCTTTTGGACATACACTCTCTTGATATTTTAGAATGTCCATGCGTGGTTTGACACCTATTTGGATATGGCTCTCACCAACCTACCCTCTGCTGGGTCTTGATCAAATTCATTGATGTACACTTCAAGGGCCTCATCTTCACTTGCATATTCGTTTGCTTCTCTTTGTTGAGCATTCTGCATAGCTTCCAACCTTGTTTGGAGATTTTGCATCAAATTTGCCAAATCTGCCACTCTTGGTGGTCGCTTCCTTCCACCTCCTCCATAAGGAATCCTTCTATTTGCCATTTTGTTTCCTCAAAACAACTTGTACAACAAGTACACTCACTCAAATTTCTAGCAATAGCCTCTGCATTGGAAGATGCCTTCACTGCTTTCTATTCACACTCACAAATGTGGAAAACATAATTTATTCTGCAGGTTGAAACCCTGCTCTGATACTAAATGATGAAGTTGCAGTTAGGGGTCCCAATGAAGGGATGCCTTAGACTACACAATCCTCAGAGTTAAGACAAGAAAATAGCAAAACTACACATCAATGAGGTAAATAAAGAAATGGGTTCAGAGCAGTGCTTCTTATAGTTTCAAAATTGAGAGATTACAATACAAATTTCTCAAACGTGATATCTACAACATCTCTCTATACACACAGGTCGCAACAACTCAAGTCTTCTCTCACGCTTGTGTCTGCATATTCATGCTTTGGCTACCAGCCAACCTCTAATGATTTTGCGATGACATTGGCACAGGTATATCATGACACAGAACATAATCAAGGAAGTTGAACAGTTCACAAGACAACCAATATTCAATCTCAATTGTCACCTTTTACTTTATGGATGATAATTCATGTTTTCCTCTTTGCAAGCATGCATGAATGCCAATGGTTGCACAAGACATCGCTGACCAAGTGAATGCACCAAAATGTAAGTTGCTCTAGGGTTGCACAAGACATCACTGACCAAGTGAGTGTACCAATACATAATTTACTCCAATGTACAGGGTGGCACAAGGTTCAACATATGTGCAAGACCTCAGTTTGTGCACCTTCATTCTGCTCATCTATGCCTAGCACACAAGCTCTAATTTCTATGCAAAGATCTATTCCTGTGCAACGGTCCAAGGCTTTATTGCAACTAAGCTACGCTGTTGTGCATGAGCAAGCTTTGTGGAAGCCACTTATTCTTCTAATCTGTTTTTTCTTTTGGTTGATGTGGATTGCTCGTGCACTTGGATACTCTGGCATCATAGGGGCAACATCTTTATTATTATTTTGAGTGTTTGCTTCAAATTAGATGATTTAGAGTCTAACATTGCCTGGAAGAGAAAGGGGCCCTCTGTTTTCTTCACCTATTTTGCTTGTGATACTGAATTATCTTTAACAGGATTGTGCCATCATTGTATATTAATCATGTTCAAATATTTACTTTTAATGGGCTTGACTGCTGTCTGGTCACCCTCTGGAAGTTTTCTTTAAGTTTTGATCTGGAAGAAATATGATTTCCTACAGGTCTTGGAGGATTTGTAGCTTGCAGAGCATTATCAGAAAGAAATGATGATCCCACAAAAGCATCACGTCCATGGGATTCTGTATGATTGTTTGTCCATTTACTGTACTTTATGGCATCTGATTCATTGAGTTTCTTGTATTTTACAACGATGTCAAAGCATCTCGCAATTCTTCATTTGAAGACAACTTTCCAAGTTGGCTAAATAATTGTTTAACATTTGACAGGGTCGTGATGGGTTTGTCATGGGGGAGGGAGCAGGAGTTCTGCTATTGGAGGAATTAGAACATGCGAAGGTGCATGCTTTCACAAAAGGCATCTTTTGCCAGTGATTGAATTTTTGGGAAACAGGCTACTTGGTATTTTGGGATAGTGTATGAATAAATAACCTGAATGTTTGGGCTTGCTAATTTTCCTTCTTTTTTCAGAAAAGAGGAGCAACGATATATGCTGAGTTCCTTGGGGGAAGTTCTACTTCTGATGCTTATCATATCACAGAGCCTCATCCAGAAGGTATGGGATTATGAAATATTTCAGGATGTTTCCTGGTATTTGCAGGTCCCTGCTAATGTCAATTCTTATTCAAACATTCGAGTGTTTTCAGGTACAGGTGTCCTCCTATGTGTAGAAAAGGCTTTGCATCAAGCAGGTGTAAGTAAAGAAAGTGTGAACTATGTGAATGCTCATGCAACTTCAACTAAAGCTGGTGATTTGCAAGAGTACAAAGCCTTGATGCGTTGTTTTGGCAATAATCCTGAGGTGCTTATTAAACTATTGCAGTGTTAAATCTAGGGTATTTTTGAAGTGATTTTGGATAATTTAACAGTGCATTTGCATTTGATTGATCATTAGGCTGGATTTTTCTGTTTCAGCTGAAGGTGAATTCTACAAAATCGTTGATAGGACATTTGCTGGGTGCAGCTGGAGCTGTAGAAGCCGTTGCAACCGTCCAGGTAACTAATTTCATCTCATACTCTGGAACAACAGTGATATGTAAAGTCAAGACAGGCAGTATGGATAATTTTTTTCAATGGTGCAATCAACAGAATAAGGTGTATCCCTTAAGCAGCATGAAAACTGAAACACTGACCATTTTGAGGGAGATTGTCTGGTACCAAGGGATATGCACTATTTATAGCAAATCAATTTGTAAAGACTGGAATGCTTTCAATGTTTCAGCTGTCTAGAATTGTGCCCTGTATTTTGGTGCTTTTCAATATTCTTTTAATTCTTCATGTGGATGAACCATAGTTCACAAACTTGGACTCAATAGAGACCCAAAATTAGAAAACTCAGCAAAAACTCAGGAGAAACATGGAAAAACTTGGCAACTTAAAAAATACTCTAGGCCATTCACATTTTTCAGTCTACAGTTGTGTTTTTGGGCACATGTTTCAGTATACAAGCTTTTTTAGGGCATGCACATCAACAGCAAAAATACCAGTTTTGCAGTGTTTTGAAATTTTTTACTGAAAATTTCTCATGTTTCAGTGAGTTGCAAGTTAACTCTGTGAAAACTGTCTGAAGTTTTTTTGTGAGTACTTGGTGAGTTTGCAAACTATGATGAACTATTCAAAAGTCAACTTCCTTGCCATTTCACACAAGAGGAGGTTTGTGCCAGGTTTTGAATGTGCGCGCCTGTTGCAACATGTTATCTACTTTACTGCTAGACCAAAGCCTGACAGATATTGACATGGTCAATGGTCGCTTGGAGATTAGGGACATGGGTCGTGGATGGGGAGGTGCCATTTTATGGGAGGATAAATAAGGTTGTGGCTTATTAGATTTAAATATACGTATTGCAATTTGGGCATGTGTATGTCTATGAGCCTGAGTTTCCTGATGACTATGGACAGAAACCTAATTGTTAGATGAATAGATAGATGGCAGTCAAAACATCTGACAGCTAAAATTAAAGGACGAAAACCCCTAACTTAGGCAGAAATCTAGGAACATTACAAAGGCATTTATACAAAGAGAGACTGCTGCAAATTCGAAAGAAGAATCACAGCAGAGGGTAAAAGGATAAGTTTTATATTTTCATGAGATACATCATAATTTTTAGGATAAATTAATATTTATAATCAACTATGCAATTATTATTGTGAGTTAGGTTTATTTATTTAAGGAAAAATGAGGAAATTTTAAAACGGGACATTACAATTGGGGTATTAGAGCAGCAGTCCTACTAGCCTGCAGGTCTAAATTCAGTTTATGTGGTGGAGCCAAAGAGATCAGAGGGCCTTGGAGAGAGAAAAGAAAAACTAAAGGCAGCATCGCAAGAGGCTAGCAATCAAATTAGAGGTAGAGGAAAGAATAAGATGGCCAATTGAGAGGAAGAACGAGAGAATGAGTGGAAGGCTTATATGCAAAGACAAGAAAAAATGACAGTTGCTCCTTCAAATGCTTCTGAATATGAATAATACAATTAATTCCCTTAGGCATGCACAAACTAATGGAGGAGAAGATAGTAATTCCAATCATTCAGGGTCAAACATAACAATAGACCCGAAGATACACATTAGGGAGTTGACACGACTGAGACAACAAGGTACAATAGAAGAGTATATAGCATAATTTCAAAGGATTTCAGTCATGGTGCCGGATATTATAGAGAAGAGACTTAATTTTTTGTTTATTGAAGGACTTTTAGAGCCACTTTGCGAATTAGTTAGAGCTTTTGAGCCTCATCTCTACAGGATGCTATTCAAAGGGCCTTAAAACTGGAAGACACCACATCTAAGAACAAGACCTATTCCAAGAATGTACCATTAGGATCACATAGGCAACCATTTCACAAGGATTTTCGCAATCAAAGGCATCACCTCCTCAATCCAACAAGGTGGAAGAATCCAAGAATGAGCTTCAAAGGAAATTATGCTTTTCTTGTAGAGAGTTGTGGGAGTCCGGGCATAAATGCTCAGGCAAAGGACATGTTTGTTACATAGAGGTAGTCATAGAGGAGGGTTCAGAGGTAGAAGAGTCTGAACTCAAGGGTGTTTTGGAGGAGGTTGGGCATGAGGATTAGGAAGTAGAGAAGCCTTTTGGAGGTACACTCACTACACTTTCAAGAGCACCTAGATATCATCCCTTTCGTGTGCGAGGAGTGCTTTAGGGACATAAGGTAAGAATTTTAATTGATAGTGAGGCTACCCATAATTTCATTGATGAGGGGCTAGTGACTAGGTTAAAATTGAACAAGGATAACTTTGAAGGTTTCAATTTAGTCGTGGCCGAAGGATTTACTCTTCCATGCACACAAAGGATACAACAACTTGACATCACATTGGGTAGGCACAAGGTTCCTGATGAATTTTATGTGGTGGGTATTGGTGAGACAAATGTAGTTTTGGGGGTACAATGGTTGTACTCACTTGGGGAATTCACACATAATTGTCAAACTATGGAACTGAAATTCAAAATTGAGGGTAAGGAGGTGGTTCTTCAGGGATTGTCTAATGGAGCTTTGAGGGTTGTTTTTACAAAGAGAATGGAGAGATCTTTTTGTAGAGGACAAGTAGATTGGGTAGTACAATGTTTAATTACTAATGGACTTCCGACTGTAGATGAATAGGCTACTCATATAAATATTCAACCCGTTTTGGATAAGCATAGTAAGGTATTTGGTGATATCCCTCTATGGCTTCCACCTGATAGGGGGTTTCAACATGTCATTGAGTTAAGAGGTTATAAGGAAGAATATGGGAAGACAATTAAACATAAAGAGCTACTCGATATGGGACATATACGACCAAGCTCTAGTCCTTTTGCTTCCTTTGTGGTACCAATTGATGAAGGACGGTTCTATGAGTATGTGTGTTGATTATAGGGCTGTAAGATACTGACCCAAATCTCTATGGAAAATGTTCAAAACTTTTCACAATTGCTTTTCAATGGCATTACGTCAAACAAATCATATGGATAAACTCTCATGACTCAACTTAATAATAATTCATAGATTTGACAAAGTAGTTAACAAACAAAAGTCACTATTCAATTTTTATTGACACTTTGATTGTGAATTTTAAAGATGGTGTAAGATAGCTGCTATTATGATTAACATAATTTCACAGAGATAAAAATAATAAATTCTGACCTTAAGTCAGTTGTTTGAAGATTTGAATGCTTAAATTGGAATGCTCAAAAAATTCATGTACCTCAAATTAAGTCTCCATTAGATGGCGTTTGGAATAATATGAGTAGGTATGTAGACATAAAGAAGTCTCCTTTTGGCACATTGTTGGTAGTTACTCTTACCACCACTTCAACGCCTACACCTAGTCAATGCTTCCTTACTGGCATGACTCTTTTATAGTTGTGGTTCCTTCTAAAGGTGACAGCTATCAAATTAGCAACGAATATCGAATGGTTCTTCCTATTAAAGCCACGACTATTCTTAAAGAACTTCATTGACTTTGCCACATAAAAGAAAGGGAAGCTGTGTCTAGATTGAGGATATAATTTATGCACTCCTCCCTTAATTCTATTCACATTTTGGTGTTACTTGGTAATGGAGGCTGACGTGGCATTTAACAAATTTTGTCTACTAGTGTTGACCCATCCCCCCTTTCCTATGTTTGTGTCTTGTTATGACCCGCTATAGGAATTTATCACTACCTTACTCATAATTATTATAGCCACCTTGCTTAGGCTATTCCACGTTGCCAATGTATTAATGTAGTCGTGTCTCGTTTGCGATTCTCTTAAACTCTGCTCATTAAGTCTGGCGTCATATCAACATTGGTTATTTGATTCCTCCTCCGGTCTTCACGATTCCATGATTATTTAATAGGCCAAGATATCACCTACTGTAGGCATAATAAAAATAGACCCGATCCTTTAATGTTGAGTCCAAGATGGTGGCATAATCATTTAAGCTGTCCTTATTGTTAATGGTGGCTAAGACAAGTTAAATGGAAGCCCCTTGAGGTTGCTAAATTTTCTACGCCACGCAATTATGGTCATGTCACTCATTTAAATCTCTTAAAACTGGAGTGACATCTCTCTTGGACTTTCAACTTCTAATTATTAATGGATTCGACTTGCAGTAACATACCTCATAATATTAACAATCATTTTTGGAACCCTTCGATTAACTTAAACGTAGATATAATACAAACAACTTTGGTGCAGCCCTAAAATATTAATTAATTGTCTCCCATCTACATATTCAGAAATAGGATAATTATATATCTACTACAACAAATATAATATAATTATCACCATAATCCCAAACTTGCAACTCCACTAATATCTTTGCAACCGATGCACCGTCGCTGTTGAAGATGGACATTAGACGAGGCTGTACCAATGAGTGAGACGGCTACAAGAGTGCCACCACCACAATCAACCACTCTACCAGTAGTACCCATATCGCCGGGCACTCTGCTAGTGGCAAAGCCAAGACTACCAGGACTGTTTACTCACTACGGGTACAATGACGTACGAAGTAAACGAAGATATAAAATAACATTGACAACATATAATAATCACATGCCAATTGCACAAAACATAGATATACTTCTTTATTAAGTATTCGACAATTACATCATAATGTCTCCAGACAGAACATAGCATAAAATAGTAGAACCATAATGTTTTCCGACTACATGACTCAAGTACATATAGTATGCTGGCGATGGCTGAGGTACCAACCATCGCGTCCCTTCATTATAACTAATTACTTCATCAGGAACTGTTCTCGAGACAACTAACTAACATGACCCGTACATAACATAAGTACATGGATTATTAATATTAACTAAAGTCTTATTTACTTATGACTCATAGCCGACCAAGTACACTCTCGGCCGACTACATCGACTCATGGCCGATCGAGTACACTGTCGGCCGACTACATCATCCCCCCCACAAAGTAGTCGTCTTCCAGGCGATTGAAAACCAAAAATACCAACTCGAGTTCCTGCTTGGTGCTAGCCAATTCTGTCTTTTCCCTGTGGTTGACTTTCCCCCTCGGCTGAAAATCGCTGCACATTAGCCACATGGGTATCTTTTTCTACCAATAGCTGATCCTTCTTTGCCAATTGTTTGTCACTCTCTCTCAATATTCCGTCTCTCTCTGCCAACTTCTCCTCGAGGGCTGCAAATCTCATCTGCTCGATAGGCAATTGCTCTTGTGACTGTACTATGATGGTTGGTCGTACTACAATCTGGCAATTCCAATAATACCCCCAGTGGGGTCAGGGGGCAGCGCCCCTTGTGGGGGTCTGGGGGTAGCACCACCAGCGGGGTTGAGGGGCAGCGCCCCTCGCGGGGGTCTGGGGGCAGCGCCCCTAGTAGGGTCGAGGGGCAGCGCCCCTCACGGGGTCCAGGGGTAGCACCCCTAGCGCCTCCCTTGCGGTACAGGGCAGGGTTGAGGGGCAGTGCCCTCGCCGCCAAGGCCAATTACTTTTGAAACCACTCAAAACAGCATCGCGTGCCTCATTTTCATGATTTTTCCACATGTTCCGAATAGTGCTGATGAACCCGAAAAATGCAGATTTTGCATTGTTTTTTTGAGACTTCACTTTCTTCAGGTCGATGCTTGGTACAAACGTGCTTCGTTTGACCCATATTGACCTCCTCCAACTCACACGTACAGACTTCTGCTCCCTCAGGCGTACGACCCTTTTCAACTGTACAAATTCCTTTTGATTCAGCCGTACGGTTCTTCCCACAGCCTCCCGTACGGATTTCTTGTTTAGGCGTACAACCCTTTGCCTAGAGCGTACAAAATGTTTGCCTTGCTGTACGACAACTTGCTTGCCACTTCGTTTTAAATTTCTATTTTGCCGTATGATTTTCTCTTTGCAGCGTACGGATCCTTCCTGGTTTAGCCGTACAACTAACTGTCTCCAGCGTACGGGCTTCTGAGCTTGGCATACAGACTCCTGGGTTTGGTGTACAGATTTTTGAGTCTGGCATACGGTGATCTCCTCAATGTGGCGTACGAATTTCTGTCTTTGGCGTACGGATTTTCCTTCACTTTGGCGTATAGACCTCTGTTTGTAGCGTACAAATTTTCCTTCACTTTGGCGTACGGACCTCTGTTTGTGGCGTATGGATTTTCCTTCACTCCAATGTACGGATCCCTTCTATCTTAGCCATACAGATAATTGCTCCCAGCGTACGGTTTTTTTAGTTGGTCGACAAACTCCTTATGTGTTGGACGTACGGACTCTTGGCGTACAGCTTCTTGCTTTTGGTGTACAACTTTCTCCTTAATGCGGCATACAGCTTCTTGGCTCTTGTTTTTCGGTTCGTACAGACTTGTCTTCTTTTGGCGTACCAGTTTCCTCCCTTCTTGTCGTACGGCCCTTTGCTTCTGCTCCTCTCTTCTTACTTGGAAAATCCGTACGGTCCTTGCTTTAAATTGAATTATTTTTCTCAATTTAGGCCGTACACTTTCCATCCTTGCCAATATTTTATTTTATTTTTTCTTTTATTTCTCCTTTTTCATCTGATTTTTTTTCACTTTTATTTCTTCTTTTTAATATACTCCCTCTTCCGTCCCTTAATTCTTCTATTTCTTCTACTTTATTTTTTCCATTTTTTGGCTCCAACACAATTTTTCTATCTCGTACCTGTTCGGATTTGTGGGTTGGCATATCATTCGGTTCTGATATTCTTTCTTTGTACTCTTCGTACTCGGCTAGAAGTGTTTGGCTAGACGTGCCATTCTCTTCTCCTTCTTTGATTTCTCCGATCTGCAGCATGTTACACTCTCGCTGGAACACCTCATAATCCTCCATTTTCCAATGAAATAGGCCATTCAATGAATTTGTCTCATCTTCCGAGCAACTCTCAATTTCAAGTACACCCTCCTTGTTAGGTTCCATTGCTTTCCTACCTTCGTCCATGTCCAACTCTCCCCTATCAGATTTTGATTCAGAAGATGCTAGTTCTTCACTGGTAGCTTGATTCTTCAAGTTGATCACGTAATTCCTCCCGTTATTCTCTATGGACAGTGTATTTATTTTCCAATTATGATTCGCCTTCGCTGCCACTAGCCACCCTCGTCCAAGCAATGCATCGTACGCCTTTCTTTGCAATGGAATGACTACAAAGTTCAGCAGGAATGGTTGTGTTCCGATCACCACCTTTTGTGCCATCAACGTTCCCAATGGTTTGATGCCATGTTGATTGGCACCGATGAGTTCGAATGTCGCTGGCTAGAGTGTAGGTTTCTAGAGGCTCTTCCATGTGTCTTCGGGCAGTACGTTGACTCCCGATCCTCCATCGATGATAGTATTTGTCAAGATATTCCCTCTGATCTCCATCTGCACAACCGCCAACATCTTCCCGATGTTCACCGTGAGTAGTACGAGATCAATGGTTTGTTCACTGTACAGTGGCGGTCTAGTACTAATTCTTGCCTTCCATCCTCTGCTCGTGATTGCTTGCCATCCTTGAGGACGTTTGCCATTGCTAGTCCCAACTGCGGCAAGGTTTGGAGAAGGTCAGTTACTTTGATCGGTATAGCGGTCTGCAGTATTTGCCGTAAAATGTTGGTTTCTGCCTCCGATCGTCGAGAGGTTTTTGGCTTTTCCAGAGATATTTTGTTCTCCTTCACCATCCCCAGTTCCACTTCGGCTTTTGCTTCTTTCATCCTTTGTTTTTCCGTACGTGGATCTGGGTAGGTTGCCTTCTTTGCTTGCGCTCTAGTGATCGCTAGTACCTTTTGTGCTTCTACTTCTAGCATATGGATACCCTTCTGCTTGGGGCATTCACTATCTTCATGGTCGCCAGGTCCACACCACTTCCACAATCTTCCTCCCGAACCTTGGCCATTCTGGTAGTCCTTGGCGAAGTGACCCCATTCATTGCACTTCCGACATTGGATCATGGGCTGTCCTTTACTGTCGTATTGTATTCTGTTCCTCGGACTCCTATTGCTTCGGTAACCTCCAGGGGATGCATTGCTATTGTACTGGGGCTTCATTGGTGTGTTCGGTGATGTTGACGGTTCTTCTTGAGTGAAGAGTATTTGTGCACTTCTGGCTTTTAAGTTGTATGGGCATTCCTTGATGGGATGTCCCATCACTTGGCAGATATCACAAAATAACTTCTTCGGACAGTTTGCCTTCGTGTGACCTTCCCCATTGCAGTCTGTACACCACAGTTCTCGTGCTTCCCTCATACTCTCTTTGTCGGCCTTCAATTCTTTCATCATTCGCATCATATCTTTTTTGAGTGCTTGTACGGTCTTGGATTCACGTCGTTGTCGTTCGTACTCTCCTCGTCATCCGTCTTCTTTTTCCCTCGAGAGGATGTTTTGTTTTCACTTTCTATATCCATCGCTCGATTGTATGCTTCAGCATACGACGACGGAGGCACGATTTTCATCTTCTTCCTCAGCGACGAAAGCAAGCCTTCAATGAACCATCGCTTCTTTAGGCCATCCATTGGTTGTGTCTCCAATTTACCCAACAAATCCTTCAATTTCCGATTATAGGTACGCACTCTTGTGCTTCCCTTGCTTCGTACTGTAGATTTCTGCTACAATCTCACTGTCATCCCTTAGTAATTTGAAGTCATCCTGAAAGGCCTTCTTGAGTAATCTCCATGATGCCCTTTGTGCTTGATCCAGTTCTGAGTACTAGTCAATGGCACTATCTCTAAGTGTCGCCGGAAAGGTTTTCAACCAATGATTCGGGTCATCTTCTCCACTTTCTATCCAGATTATCTCGCATGTTTTGCAATGTCGAATTGGATCCTCTGACCCATTCCCCGTAAACTTTGGCAGCTTCTGCCGCTCTGGAGTCACCATCCTCCCCGTTGTCCTCCTTGTGTATTGGACCCGACTGGACTGGTTTCCCCGTTACGTTTTGGTGCGTCACTTGCACTCTTGGCCACGTACGAGTCACTCTCTCGTACTCTGTCAGCGTCCTTGACACCTTGAGTCTCCTGGGTCCCACTCCGGTGCTCCCCCTGCCAAGGGGTCTTGGGCTTAGATCTCCCAATCCTTAGCCCTTCGTCGTCGTCCGATATGGACAACTCTTGAATGCATCAGATGTTGTTTTCAATTTCTCCACTCAATTCATTTTCATTTTCTTGACTTTTATATCGTACTACGTACGAGGTGATGAAGGGTTCCTCGTCCCTCCCTTCCACAAAACTCTGATGTGCTCTACTGATAGATTGGTCTATCTTCTCAAGATTAGCATTTGTTCTTTTTATACTCTGATTTATCTCAATTAAATCTTCATTCAACTCCTTATCAACTTGCCTTAATCTCCGCCGCCGGTTTTCTTGCTCCTATACTCTCAATGATCGCCAAACTCTTTCCTCCTCCACTTTGTGCTCGAATGGTATTCGGTTCTTGTCCTTGTTCGGCCGTACGGGTATTACAGGTCTTTCATGCGATCATTGTTGGTTGCCAGGGGTACGTCTTCGGCTAGTGTCTCGTTCCTCCTGTTCCCGTTTGGTTCGTTCTTCGTACCCTTGCAAGATTTGCTGCCTTCGGCATTTTTTATCCTCTTCCACTCGAAGATCCTGTAAGATAATGTAGTGGCCTGCTATCAGTCTTGTTAGTCTGGTAAGAAGATGGTCGACCTCTTTGTTGATGCGCAGTCTATCCCAAATGACTGCTTGAGGGATCTCTCGCCTAAGAGCCTCCCTCCGTATGTGGTCCTTTAACAAGATTTCCCACAGACTGCAAAGGTCTTCTGTCAGAGCGTCTTCACGATCCTCGTTTGCTTGTACTGGCCCTTCGGTCGGCTGCCCCATCACAACGCAATTCTCCTGTTTGGGTGGTTACCGGATTCGCTTAGGCAACGACGCCAAATGCTTACTCGCTAAGGGTACAATGACGTACGAAGTAAACAGAGATATAAAATAACATTGAGAGCATATAATAATCACATGGCAATCGCACAAAACATAGATATACTTCTTTATTAAGTATTCGGCAATTACATCATAATTTCTCCAGACAGAACATAGCATAGCATAGTAGAACCATAATGTTTTCTGACTACATGACTCAAGTACATATAGTACGCTGGCGGTGGTTGAGGTACCAACCGTCGCGTCCCTTCATTATAACTAATTACTTCATCAGGAACTGTTCCCAAGACAACTAACTAACATGACCCGTATATAACATAAGTACATGGATTATTAATATTAACTAAAGTCTTATTTACTTATGACTCATAGCCGACCAAGTACACCCTTGACCGACTACATCGACTCACGATTGACCGAGTACACTGTCGGCCAACTACAAGGACCGCTAGGCCCACTGCCAAGAACACTAGGCGCACTACTAGGACTGCTAGTGGCACACCAAGATTGCCAGACACATTCCCGAGATCGCCAACTACACTGCCAATACCATCAGTTATAGTTTTTGCACCACTAGATACCTTATCAGGGGGTATTCTCCTACCCACTGATGTCACACAGATAGACTGATGGTTAGATATGCTCAAAATACTAGTTTAGGTTCCAACATTCCCCTTGTCGAGTCCTTCCAGAGTTATGAGGGACTCGAGCAGGATCTGTTAGTCATGGTAATTGAGGGTACAAGCGAAGCTCTTCACAAGCACACCCATTAGATGTCATGCACACTCAAGAGAGTGGGAGACTCCCTCATATGCCTCAACCACCTTCGACTGCATAGGATTTACCACTTAACCCATCAGGCGAGGAGGAAGATGATGAGTTGAGTGGGTCCGAAGGGCTAATCATTGAGATAGCCAAGCTCGATGAGATGAATCCACTTGGTATGGTCCAACGGTATATCCAAGACCTCCAGTCAATGGCAGCAATGATGCAAGAAGTGAGATATATTCAAACGACTGGACATAGGGTAGTCTCTTGATGGAAAGGGAAGCCTAACGTATATTGGCGTTCGTATAGGTAGAGTGCGAGGGAGAATTCGCTTGCTGCTTCACTTCTCGAGGCTGGTTGAGAGTTGAGACTCAAGCAATGATGACAACTTGGCACCTTTCTAGACCTTTAGTAGGGGGAAGGGATACCAAAGTGATCTCAGCCTTGTTTAGTGTAGAGGCTTCCTTTAGGGATGTATTCTATAAGTTGAAGCGTCAGATGACATACACTAATGGGGTTATATAGGAGAAGAATGAGGCCTTGTAGATGGTTCAGAAGGTACGGGAGGAATTAGCTAAACATAGAGAAATTTCAGGATCGGTTAGCTCAACAGACACAGCTCACCGCCATCGAGCAAGCTAGGGTGACGGTTGTGGAGGCCAAGATGGCGAAGAAGGAGAAGGAGATGGCATAAAGAGTGACGGCCGTGGAGGCCAAGCTGGTAGAGAAGGACAAATAAATTGAACAAGCTAAACGTTAGTTGATGGAGGCTACGCAAATGGTGAAAGCAACGAGAGAATGTGAGATAGTGGTTGAGCACCAGTTGAGGATAGGCACTGAGGAAATCCGTAGACTGTGGGAGTTACACTCCCCAATGTCCACACCTACATCGTCCATCCATCTAGGGATGTCCTCTCACCCTCCTTTGTAATTTTAATTTGGGTTATCAACTCCCAATTTTGTTGTTGTTGTTTAGAAGACAACTTTCTTTTTTGGGGGGTTGATGTAGTCGGCAAAATAGAAATAAAAAATAAATGTGTTAATGGGTAATTAGTCCTCGACCGTTGATTGGTTGTACTTGGTAGTTGCCAATGGTTGGTGTCCTCAACCAACGTTGGTTGACTATATATCGTATGTTTGCACTTGTAGTCAGGGACCGCATACATTTTGAAATTATTGCCTATTTGATGAATGAAGAATACAAGACATATATTCTATGCATTGTCTGAGTAATTAATATGTTTTATTTTTGCTGTTATATATTTTCGTTTACTCTCTGTTAATCGGTCAAGTAGCATTAAGTAGTAAACAGTAGACAATTTTTCAAAGATGGCCATCATGCTTGCATGCAAGAAATTCATCATAATGCAAGAAAATGTGCATCTCTTCTTCAATCATGTTTAGGTTCATTTTGGTTTATCAACATCTATTGTGTTTGATTGTGACCTTAGTTGTTAGCACATTTTGGCAATCCTTGTAGGAGAGATTGAATACACAATTGGATTTGTCTAGACAGACAACCAAACAAAGCTGGTCAACCACACTTGTGCAACTTTTGTGCATCGATAACTATGTGCACCCATGCATTCAAGATGACAACTTGCTCTACATCCAACATGCTTACAATAGAACTTTGCATAGTTCTATGGGACAATTCTTTCTAAACATGTCTTGGGTTCTGTTGTGACCTATTTCACACATCGCCCCATCGCAAATGGGGACCCCCAAGTTTGGTTCCGCCTTCCGCGCAACGTCTCTGAGAGTCTTGAATTTGGATAAATTTTGAGAGTCAGTCTGGCTAAGTTGGGATTTTGAACCCGTTTTTGGGCCTTAACGTCATAGAAGTGCTTAGAAGACCCGGTAGACGAAGATCGCCATTACTTTTGGTCGTTTCTGACACTTCCTATTTTTTTAGGAAATCTGCTTTTTTGCTTTTTGCTTTTTTGCTTTTTGACATTTTTAGGCCATTCTGGAGTCCCTATTTTTTAGGGATGCTTTTTGCTTTTTCTATTTTTGGAAAGTTTCTATTTTGGGAAAAAGTTTCTATTTTTGGATCCCACAGAGCAGAAAATCAATATGTCTCCAGAAATCAAGAAAATCAAGGCAAAATGAAAAAAGTTTGAAAAATGGTGAAAATTTTGGGAAAATGCTTAAGTCTGAGAATGGCGCCATCAAGAAAGAAGATGGCATGGAAACCTCAAGGTCCGCCCTACCTTTGGCATGCCAAAAGGTAGGCACTGGCAAGAGATAGGCCAAGTCCGCCATAGGCAAGCTAGGCCTAAAGTCCGCCATGGCATGAAAGTCTTCAAGTCCGCCATGGCATGAGGAAGCCAAAGTCCGCCCTTGGCATGAAGAAGCCAAAGTCCGCCCAGCAAGATGCTTGGAAGAGGCGCATGGCACAAAGAGGCTGAAGTCCGCCTATAAGCATAAAGGTTGCCAAGTCCGCCCTTGGCACAAGGAAGCCAAAGTCCGCCCAGCAAGATAGGAAGTGCGCCATATGAAAAGGATGGCACAAAAAGATCAAAGTCCGCCCAGCCTAAGGAAAATGGCATAAAACTCATGAAGTCCGCCCAGCCTTAGAAAAAAATGGCATGAAGAACATGAAGTCCGCCCCAAGAAGTGTGGAAAAGGGTAAAACATGAAGGGGTGCGCTCCAAGGTGTTTGGAAAGGGGTAAAATTGCAAGATAATTCATTGAAAATTGAATTAAATGATGGAAACAAGTGAAATTTTCCATTGGACAAGGCACAAATAAAATTCGCCATGGCAAGGAAAATCTAAGACCAATGGATGATAAAATACGCCATAGACAAGGAATTATAAGACATTCGCCCAACTCTTGAAGAGAAAATTATCCTAAGGCATGAAAAACGGAGAAATGTCTAGAAGAAGAAGAGGTTTTGGCCGGCATAAAAATCACGCCCCAGCACAACGGAGTGAAATTTTTTGGCACAAAATGAAGAGTGCTTGGCAGAGCAAACATGAAGTCCGCCCCTCTCAGCTTGGAAAATTCCTAAAGCGCTAGTAAAAAAATGGCAAAGTGGCAGAGGTCTCCAGGTTCGCCCAACCCAGAAGATGAATCGTTCGGCTAAAATAAAAATGTCCAGAAAGGTCAGAACTCCGCCTAGAGAATTAAAATTTGGCAGATGAGCTATTGAGCACATTTTGGCTAGGCAGACAATTTAAAAAGAGATATTTTGCCTCTGACGAACGAAATTAGCCATGTATCAAGATTAAACGGGTTGGAATTTAATATTTTAATATTTTTAATTATTTCCCTGACACTTAGGGAATTTTAATTAAAAATTCAAAATCCGGAGATTATTTGGAAGATTAAACTAGTCTGCCTTAGATAAATTTAAACTTTGCCATGTTCGGAGGATTTAAAATACGTTGGAAAAATAATTTTGGACAATTAATTTAATATATTTTCCAACACTTAGTCAATTTTCCTTGAGAAAATTCGAAAATCTCAGCAGAGATGGCACAGAGACGAAAGTTAGAAACTTGCCTCGATAACTGAAAGTGAAATTAGAAGTTTGCTAATCCGAGGAGAAAACGTTTCTAAAAATTGGAAGAAAATCAAAAGAAAGAAAGCAATGCCTTGAAGAAAATCGCACTTCTCAGCCATAAAATGAGTTTCAGCAACTCATTTCTTCACAAATTCCGGCTGAGAAGCAACTATCTCTCTCGAATCTTCAGGAAATCATTCGCGAAGGAGAAATTCATTATTGTGAGAATCAAGATAGCATTTTCTTATTGACAGGCGTGATTTTTGAGAGAAGTAATTTATTTCTTTGCTGAAATCGTACTTCCAGCATATTGGCGCACTTCTTTGGCAGATTTTTTTGAATTTTAAATTCATTTGCAGCCACAACGCGATCTTTGAGGTTTGGAAGTTAATCGACAACGTATTTGCACTGTGTTTCTATCTTCTACTTCGTTTCCGGCACGAATTTCATTCATGATAGGCGAATTTAATTACTTTCAGCTTGCTTTTTGACAGAAATTTTAATTTAATAAGGCTGAAAGTGCGATTTTGTCTAAGCTATACCCCGAAACTCATTAATTCTTAAATGATATTGTATTAATGTTAAGTATTTTGTGCTTGCAGGCTGCCGATCGATCAAGGAGAAATATCCAGGCAGGCACAGATGAAGTTTGCAAGTAAAGGATCGCAGCCAGAGACCAGAATAAAGTCTAAATGGAAAAATGTCTCAGACACAGATCTTGGCCACATCGATCTCGTGGAATTTAAAAAGAGGATATATGGACACAACGGACCCTTACCAACGCCTGCAGCTAGAAGGATAGTGAGAAATGGCATATTTCAAGCTGTCGGATTCCAGCCTGCACTTTGCTGTGCTGAACTGATGGTGGAGTGTGCACTTCACTATGATGCTGAGTCAAGGCGGATTGTGGCGCCTGATGGGAGAGTGTTGGCACATCTGACAGAGGTGGCCATTCAGGAAGCCTTCGGCATTCCGGCATATCCTAAAACCGTCTACAAGACCAAGGAAGATGCTCAGAAGTTATATGACAAAAATCCTGATCTTTGTGCCGCCAACCTTAACAAATCTTGGCTAGACAAGCCTAGACCGTCCGTCAAGAAGATGCCCAAGAAATTGACACGCACGGACTTCAAGGAAGACTATGGAGATATTATTATCTTGCTGAACAGAGTGGCAGGCAATCCCTCGGGAGCACCCTTTGAGCCGTGGATGTATTACTTCATTGAGGACCTCACAAAAGGTGTCAAGATGTTCAACTGGGCTAGAATGATAAGCAATAATCTTCACCACCAGCTTATCAATCTAGAGAAGACCAAAACGTTTTATATGGGTTTTTACGTCGTCTATATGTTGGCCAGAACTTACAGATATGCAGGCTTGATCTGCAAAGGCACAGTTGGCAGTAAGGAGAACGAGCTAAAACCTTATGACTGTTACCCACAACTCCAGCTGAGGGAGAAGGCGCATTTTAGGCGAGCCCACGACGCGTTCCTGATGTACATCACCAGGATACTCCAGGGAGGAACACATCAACGGCTGACTCCTGAGGCCAAGAAGTTGATTGGTAAATATGGGTCTTGGTTTATCCAATATCCAAGATTTACCTATATCAGAATCCAGGGATTCACCGGAAGCCTGTACCGTCTGCCCATCTTCCCCACGAACAAGATGGTCCTACTCGAAGTACTGAGACAGTTAGAAGAATTCCAAGGCCTTCAAAGAGCAAAGCGAAAGGCGGCAGTTACTTTTCCCTTCTTTATAGGGAACATGCTGGAGTCGTGTCCATCATCACAGGCAGCTGACAGTGCCAGAATCGAGATACAACATTACCCTTTCTCTCCATATCCGGCTAGAAATCACTACGACCCCCATCACCACATCAAGACGGTGGATGGAAGGAGATACAAGCATAGGGTCGAACTGGAAGACTATTGGGCAAATGCTGCGGATGAATTTGAGGTCAGACGGAGGATGTGGTCCAGATTACCTCTCAGCTTGATCAGGGCAACATAATTTTGTCACGTGCCAGATCAGTTGGAAGAGGACGAGAATCAGACGCAACCGCGCTTCGATGAGAATTCAACTTTAACCGCTGTCCAGTGGTCAGAAGCAGAGCATGCTGACTTGAACGTCTTGATGAGGCCTGTCATCAAGTTTACTCAGTGGTGGGTTGATCAACGAGTTCAAGAATTAAGGCGCCAGAAGATAACCCTGACCTATGACATGCTAAGCGAGGTAGAGTCTTATTCTTCCAATGCGGGAGCATCACAGGACCTCCCAGTGATAGAAGCCACCACGTCTAGGAAAAGAAAAGAAATAGTTGCAGGCAAAGAGCTGGTCTAGAAACAGGTAAAGATGAAACCTTCTCAATCGGCCGCTTCCAGAAATATTGAGGAGATATTGGCTACCGCCGATGCTTCACTGGCAGATATGAGGGATCTTTCTCCGATTCCTGAAAACAACGCGGAGCTTCAGCCAGATGAGGATGCGCCACCTTCTCCCACGGGCACCGAAATATTGGAGTCGGATGACGACAATGTGGGCACCCAAGATGAGGATTTTCAGGAAGGGATGATTTCAGCCCTTAGGGGAATTGTAGACGTTCCTGATAGAGAAGGCGTGCCGGAAGAAGACGGTGTTGAGCAGCTTACGATACCGGATTGGCTGAAGGAGAGGCTAAAGGTACAAGTGCCGGCAGATGAACCAGAAGAGGATGATACGGCAGACTTTTTGGCCAGACTGTCTCAAACCGTGCCCAAAAAGTCGGCGAAGAAATTCTCCAGCATACAGAGAGACGAGGCCGGCAACAGGACAGTGCAAATCGCCGTGCCTACAGTGGACAAGCCACAGGAGGATATGGCTCCACAGGATTACGCCATCACGACCATTGACTTGGGTCCAACCACTAAGGGCCAAGAAATGGAAGATTTGGACAATTCTGTGTCCGCCATCAAATCAAGGTTGGCGAAGGAGGTAGCCAGAAGGAAGGAGTGCCAATTAGAGATTGAGCGCTTAAGGGAATATATTCAGCACTTGATCAAGCCACTTGATCACTACGGCAGCTCCTCTACTTCCGAACTCTTCGCAGGAGGCCATTAAAGAGATGGAAGAAAACAGGCTCACGGTTCAGGAGGCCAAAGAATGGATAGCCGTAAAGGGGACTGAAGCTGAGACATTTGTGGAGTGGCTAACTTTGGTTTATGGCCAGGCCACTGCCTTGCTTTCTAGGTTCGCTTCTTTGGCAGAAGTATGGGACAGCCTTCCAGACGTGCAGGATAGAATAATCCCTTGCCTTAGGATTCTGAAAGGAGTTCCTAAGCAAGAATTGATAGAGGGAGGCGTCATCGCAGCGGGAGCAGCCTATGACTTCCACACTTGGTATTGGGCCTTGACGGCACGAGGTGAAGTCCTGGAGAGGGTCAAGGTTGATGGTGTCAGATTGGAGGAACAGGTCAAGGAAGTTCAGGCTAGAATCCTCAACATAATTGCCGATATCCTGGATAAGGAGGCGCTGCGAGAGAATGACCTGCAGTTGGAAGTTTTGAGGAAAAGTGTCCAGGAAAATATCTTCGACATCACCGGGCCCATCTTGAGGCAGGACTGGGCCAAATTGGCGAACTTCTTGAGCATCAGAGAGTCCTTTGAGAAGACTGAACCGGAGTGGGAGGAGACCTTCGCCAGATGCGCCGAGAGCATGGATGGGCTTGAATTCAGAATCGGCATGCTTCCGCAGGTTACCATGGACGAGGTTGCCTTGATCGTGTCCAGATTCGGCGAATACACGGCGGCTCGAGAGGATCGGGATGTAGTCCCTTGAAAATAGCTCCTATTGCCAACTCACTACTGTTCACTGCCAGTTAACTGAAGTCATTTTGGGAAACCCTAATTAGGGTTTCGTTTGTTAAATCTTGACCGTTGGCTCATTTTTAATCTGAGCCATTTATTCAATTTGAGAACTCTATATAAACTCATTGACCCTCATTTGTATTTGGTGAAGTGAGTAATAAAAGATTGTTGCGACGAAACTATTTCCGTTTATAAAAGCTCTTGTGCATGATTTGCTAAGAACAACTTTTATTTTCAAGTAGTATGCAAGGTTTAATATTTCTCCTTCAACACTTAGAGTAGAATTAGAATAGCATTTCATTACATGTTGGTTAGATGAATGATAGATTTGATCGCAGTGGCGGATAAAATTTTGCTCATACTTTTGTCGAGTGGATGATTTGCATTTGACGTGTAAAGTTAGTCTGAGCCATTAAATCGTGGATGCTTAACTTCTGTTTGTTTCAATTACCGATTCAAATATGAAAATTCTTATCACTTCCGTTGAAGATTGCACCTGCTTCGCGTAGTTGTCCAAAGGTGGCGAAACGAAGTGTGGTTACCCATTTTGTCTACTCACTGCTGTCTCTTGAATTCTTAGGCGTAGTTTAGATCTCTAAACCCTTATCCTTTTTATTTTTTTTTGGAAAATCTGAAAATACCCACCGAAAGAGCCTTCAAGGATAAAACCGTCTAAGTTTCCAACCCGCAAAGAGAATTTCACGTAAGTCCGCTTGTGATTACCAACAATCACAACGCCCACTGGCCTTATCCACATGTCAAGACCTGACCAAAGAAACCTTGGAGTTATTGTATTGTCTACTAGATTTTTGCAAGCACTTTTCAAGAGAGGATAAGAGTGTCCTTTGGGCATTTTTATTCTGTGTTCGGTGGCGTACTCAAAACACACACCAACAGGTTCCAACCAATGACACTCTTAGACATCCCACTATGCACTACCCATTATGGAGTTGTGCACATAGGAAAAGGAAGCGTTTAGAGCACAATTTTTTTTGTCATACACTTAGAGTGTTCATCACATGTACAATAAGTCCTCTTGTGCTACCAACAAAAATACAAAGAGCATTGTAACGTGCACCACACACCTCGCTCATTCAAGGTTGGTGACAAAGTTTGGTTGTTTTTTTAGAAAGAGTGCTTAAGGGTCCACATATGAATATAAAGCCTCTACTTTATGGTCCATACACCATCTTAATTGTAGGTGGTGGAAATGCTTTTGTTCTTGATCTTTTAT